>JAANYP010002941.1:0-15663 GCA_020465985.1 Centrapalus pauciflorus | reverse complement strand
TCAGAAATTCTTCCTTGCTGGAAACCCACAAAACGCACAGGCCGGAGGGGAAAAGCTAGAAAGTTTAAACATCTTCAATGGGTTTGGCGACAAGATCCTCCAGGAGGTTTTTAAAGTCCGATTCGACACCGTGAGGCAACTAAAGGGAGACAAAGACGATCGTGGATTAATCGTTGAAGCTAATGATTTTCAAGTTGTGATCCCACAACAAGAAGAACAATCGTCATCACGATCAACGGGCGGAGGTGGCAACGGCATCGAGGAAACCATGTGCTCCGCCCAGTTGAGTGCTGACATTGCTAGCCCGATAACTGCTGACGTGTATAACCCACGTGGCGGACGACTCAACAGTCTCAATAGTAATAAACTTCCTATCCTCAAATTGCTCCAACTTAGTGCCCAAAGAGGAGTTCTTTACAAGGTAGATTTTCCACAATATTTAAACTAAAACTTATTATGGTATAATTATTAGAATAATGTTGGTTATTTTTCAATTTCAGTTTTTAGAAAAAAAAAAAAAACAAGGGTTTCTGTAAAGAGTGAAAAGTGAAGTTTAGTTTTAAGAGAAATAAGATGAGTGATTATAAAATAAAAAAAAAAGTGAAAAGTGAAGTTTTAGTTTTAAGAAAAAATAAGATGAGTGATTATAAATTAAAAAAAAGTGAAAAGTGAAGTTTTAGTTTTAAGAGAAATAAGATGAGTGATTATAAAATAAAAAAAATAGGGTAAGTGATAGAAAAGTAAGAGAGATAAAGAGACTATTATAATGAAATATATGATAGGTAATAGAAAAGTAAGAGAAAATATGAAAAATGGTAGAAATTTATGAATTTTTTGTTAAGGAAACAAGTTTTCATTTTTTTTGAAAAGTGAGATGGAAGTTTTTGAAATTGTCGGTAACTAGTCGCACACTGATTAACTAACTACTTTTATTTGGACATGTATGTGTAGAATGCGTTGTTGGCACCACACTATAACTTGAATTCCCACAGTCTTGTCTACATCTTAAGTGGAAGCATTCGTGTCCAAATCGTGCAAAACAACGGCTCGCCAGTGTTTGACGACGTGGTCAGACAAGGTCAGCTAATCGTGGTGCCACAAAACTTTGCAGTGATGGCGAAGGCTGAAGAGCAAGGGTGCGAGTGGGTTGCGTTCAAGACGAACGACAACGCGATAACGACGCATCTTGCAGGACGTTTGTCGTTCGTGCGAGCAGTTCCGGTAGAAGTGTTGCAGAACTCATATGATATATCAATAGAGCAAGCTGATAGCCTCAAAAATAACAGGCAGGAAGGTGTGGTTTTGAGCCCGAGTTCCGGGTCAACGGGTCAAAAGGCTAGGAGTGCAATGTTAAATGCTCTTTTTGGTTAGATAGAAGCTTGATGTAAGTATAAGAATGATGAATAAAAGGAGGCCGTGTCGTTGAGTCGACTAATGTAGGGATCGTCGTCGTGTTTAATATGTATCCTTTGAGAATAAAAGTCTAACTTCTTTTACCAAAAATATTGGTTTGGTATTCGGTTCTTCCACATCCATCGTTAACAAACATATAATGCAATAGGGATGAGGAAAAATAAATCATACATAACGGGTTTGGTTCGATTTTATATTTTTTTCTGTATAAAGTATAAACTCTAGAAAAATCCAGACCGTATTAGTATACTTGGGTTCGATGGTTTTGATTGTTCCTTTTGGGTTTGAGCCGGTTTCAAGCTGAACCATTTGAACTTATGGTTACCTAATTAAACATTTTTGTTTCTATTTATATTTTATGTATCAATAATATGTCTTTTTAATTAAAATTGTTCAATAATCTCTCTATTCTATTAAAAGAGCAAATAGATAGTAATTGACGTCTAACTAGAATGCTAATTAGCGTAACCTGAATACGTACGGCACGTGTTATAATTTACGATTTTTATGTTAAAATCTAATTAAATAATTTAATATAATTAAAAAAAACGTTTGCCTATTATACTGGATTCGTATTTTAAATTTTCATTTCTTTTTAGAAAATGTTGAAATAAATAATTATATTATGGGTTTAATATGAAAAAAAACCAACATGTTTTCATGTTATTTTTTCTTAAGAAAGTCTTCAAATTATTTTCATATTAAACCCTTAAATTAATTTAGAAACAAAAGTTGACTATTTATCGGATTTTTATAATTTTTTGTTATTATTTAATTCTTAGTTAATTATTTTAAGATTAATATTGAAAAAATCCATCAACTTTCTTCATTTTTACGATTAAGTTTTAAACCTTTTTTTTATTGTTTACGTCTATAAACTATTTTTTCTTATTCAAATATGTATATTTGATAACCGGTTACCAAACAAACAACTTTAGTTTTTTTCACTTGATTAATGTTGGAAAAAACTCATAATTTTTTTCATATTTTAACGATTAATTCTCTAAACATTTTTGTTTTATTAATTGTGTTTTACCGGTTAATCTGATAGTCGATAAAAAATATATACTTTTGAATAAAACAAATATAGTTTACGGACTTAATCAATTGAAAAAAAATAGAGACTTAATTGAGAAATGAGAAACGTTAGTTGAGTTTTTCGATATTAACCTTTTATTATACCTTTAGTTACCTGCTTTATATATTTTCAATAATCCTTTTAGGAATATAATATTGTTATTTTTATAATAATCTTTTAAATTTATACAAATTAAAAACAATTTATTACGTAAGAAGACATAATAACCCATAAATCCATCAGGGACAAATAAGCGCGCGAATGTCGGTTCATTTTCTGTTGAGCTGCAAACGTTTCCCTAAACTTTCGATGCCTTCTCCAACCCCTCTCTCGTTCCCCTTCCATTTTTGTTTCTCTCTCCTTCTGGTCTGTTGAATTCCGCACAAAAATTAAGCACAATTTCTACATTCAATTTACAAGCATGTTACAGAACGATTTCTGCCTTACCAAATTTCACGATCCTTGTGATTTCCGATTGAAGGAATTTAGAGTCGAAGATTTTGAGCAATTCGCGAAGAATTTAAGTTTGCGACATGCCAAATAAAAGGGTAAAAACGAAGAAGATTAGACAGTGTCATCTATGAAGACTATTAAGCGTTTGGTTGCAATGGAAGGGTTTCAGATGGAATGGCTACACGGACAATAATATTGAGCAGGTCTTTTCTCCCATCCTCACACGCACATGATTTATTAAATTCTTTCTCAAAAATGAGTTCGATTTCTTGATACATGCGTAAAAATGTAGAAAAAGGGTTTCAGATGGAATGCCAACTTTATATAAGTTTAGTCGTTCTGATTATGATGGATTATAATGAAAATTAGTGGGTCTGAAAAGGATGTGGAGCTTATGATGTCACTCTTGGTATTACAATGTTAACTTGATTAAGTCATTGTGAGAACTTGCTTTAAGCTTCAAATATAGTGATCTTACTATGAAATTATATTTATAACACACATGCTTATCATATAACATACTTGATGAGGAAACTGTTCCTGTTGTTGATGAACAGGTAAATGCACTGGCCAATTGACCTATTCTAGCATCCAATAGTATATAAACGCCTATATGTTATACCTAAATGAAATGGTTTCCTTGTAAATTTAGACAAGAGTAATGGAAAGCAGCAACAAGAAGAAGATAATCTGTCCTTGAGAACAATATTCACTGGTTTATGTGTTGGTGAAATTCAAGAAGGGCTGCATAGACTTTACTGACCGGAGAGAAGAAAGTGATTTAACAGGTGGAGGCGATGAATAAATGCATCATGTTTGGAACCCGTTGAAATCCAAACTAAAGGACAACTAAGTGGTCACTTCTAAATGTGTTTGACCTGCTTGTTATTAATCAGTCTAAACTATCATCATTTTATGATACTTGCCAAATTCCTGACACAGGGAATAAACACAATGAGAGTTGATCATTTGGTGAAGTCGATACTAGATGACTGCTCTAATAACAAAGCCTTCATATATTGCCTATCCTATGGACATTAGCCACCTAGATGCTGTAGCTATACCAATTTTGTAACGGACATTTTGTGACAGAACTCCCTGTTTATGTGCATAACGATAACTGTCAACAGGATTTTTATCCAATAATAGATCTTAAATGGTATTTTCCAGTATCTCATGAGGTGAAATGGGATTTTCTAGTCTGTTGAGAAAATTGTTTTTCTTGAGGTGAAAATATAGACATCAAATTTCTACCAAGATATGGCTGACATGAATTTTATCTAATAGTATATTGTGATTCCTTTAACATCTTTAGGCAAACTAATTTTGTCCTCTTGGTTAAAGAAAGCAGCAGTTCATGCTTAATGATACCGCCTGTCATGGCCTTAAAAAATAGGATGCACAAATTCATAGAACTTATAAATTGGCTAATAATTGTGTCATTATTAGTGAATGATGAGATTCTGAAGTTTTTTGCTACAGAGCATTGTTGAGTGTTGTAGCAATCTGTTCCAAATGGTGTTTAGTTTTCTGAAGTTCGATCCAGCTGCAACATGGTATAAGTCAGTTTCCAGATCAAAGATGCTGATCAATGAAATAACCTTATGGAGGTTGTCAATATTTGATATCATAGGTCGAGTGAAATGATGCCAATTGGACCCTATCCTTCAAAATATTTAGGAAGAAGAGTTTTCTAGACACTAAAGGAAGACAAGTGATTTAGCACGTTGAAACAACAAAAACTTCAACCGATTTTTAAACCATTGGCGATCAGGAATAAGTCAGAACTGTAAATATGTTCAATCTCATTCGTACTCTTTTATTGTTTAACATTTCTAGAAGAAGTATGATGAGATTTTTAGCAAATTCTTGACACCCCAATGAACTAGAGAAGTTAGAAATGGATAACTGCCTCAAAGATGCAAGCTGTTGAATGTTATCATTTGATGATTAAACATGTAGCTTTGGCGGTTATATATACTTGTTTCAATGCTTGGACATATATTTCCACTAAGAGACGCAACTCCAAAGATAAATGTAATTTCCTATTCACGTGTCTGATTATGGATGGTGGCAGTTGCAAGGAGCAGGAACTGGTATGATCAGAGAATGCCAGCCAGAAAGGATGAAGCACTTCACATACAGCAGAAGGAAAACTGAGCACCAGTTCACCGCTTTTGTAAACATTTATTTGTCATGTTTTCTAGATTTTAAGTCCAGTAATGGGATTGTATGAGGTAGTGGCCTATATTTAAGATAGGGTAACTCCCCAACATGCTCAACCAATTTATATACTCTCCAATATAAAAAAAAAGCACGTTAATCTAGTATCTCCCCTTCTATCTATAGAACTTGTACGAAATGCAAGTACGATAAATATCCTCAACTAACTAAACTTATTTGGCCTAATTCAAATATTTCTTGTACTCTTAATAACTTTGAGCTAATAATTAAAATCACTTCATGTTCAATATTAATGACTCTCAACAATAACACTAGCAACTAAGCGTGTTTTCATGACTCCATGAACAAGTCCTACTTACAATCACTTTCTTCGTTGAATATAACTTTTTTGGTTAAGAAAAACTCCCAAAACAGAAGACTTTATTCTGATCAGTGACCATGAATATCGGCTCAAAGTTGTTTCTGCAGCAGACAGTGAGTTTTCCAGCATGAGAAACTTGGGCAAGCAGTGTGCTTTATTAGTCGTGTAGTTCTTATTGTATCTTCAATGACTCTATGGAGTTGTCAAACATGATGAAAATTCAAGTTTATCTCTCAATTGTCTTGACATATTCAGATTGATGTTCTGTTTGGATGTTTTTGTTACCTGTGTATCTCCCATATACACATGTATTTTGATGTGTGGTTCTCAGATATTGAATGGGTTAAAATTGTTTTGGAAGTCAAATAATATGTTTAAGTCATGTCCATCCATTTGTTTTGACAGTATTTCATTATCCTACTACTAATTATGAGTTTCATGTAACCTTTAAATCTCACCTCTTGGCATGCATTAATTTGTACAACTTTGCAATTAAAATTTACTCATTTCTCAAATTTAATTATCTTTAATCCTGTTTTCCCTCCTTTTGAAGGCACTCCTTGCACTGAATAGAAATATCCAGTTCATCAACTACAATTGGAAGGGGGAGACTAAGTTCTATCCATTAAAACTTTCTAGGTACATTACTGCATCAGACGCTTTATTTGTTGACATTATACAAGTTCTATGGAGAAGTATATATTTCATTTTACGGGTACCAAAATTTATGGATAATTACTTCTTGGGTTAAATGCATTTTTATGCAATAAAGTTTATCTTACCAATCTAAGAAATACACTAGTTTTTTTAGTTAATTTAATCAGCTTGGCATTCTTAACCATTTTATGCATGACATTGTTATTGTTCATATTTCTTATGTTCAAGTCTAAATCATAGAAAGTGTAAATACCTCTAAAATACTACCCTCTTCTGACTACAGTATGATTGGGATTCTCTAAGGAATGTGAACTTTTGAAGATCTATCAACTAATTAATTAGCTGCACATATGTTCTTTATATGCCATCAAAGAGGGATCTATTGTAACACCCTACTTTGAAACTAAATACCACGGGGCATAAGTACACATCATCCATAATTATGTCATCATCAAGGGTAAACAACTATGTAACTACCAAACAACCAACATAATCATACTAGTCTCTTGACCTGGCGGGGACCAACTCCTGTTAAACGGTCTAGTCAATTGTAATCATAATTATGGCTTAAAGTCATCCAAAACACCAGCCGATACGCCGTATCACAAGACATCAATGATAGACTACTTACTGAAGTAGTAAACTATCCCGGTAGTCTTTCACTCCAAAGACCCGTCTTATGAAAGAGATAAGCCTTTCGCTTGTCCCTTCGCACGTGAATCTTGATATCCCGGCTAGAGAGCTTTGACGTCTTGCGCCATATGTACTGAGGAGATCATCACTCGGGAGACATGGTAACAAGCCCCATCCATTGAGGGTTAGCAATAAGGTTTGCTTTGGAAAAGCCCGCTTCTTCTAGCAGTCAATGTGGCGGGTCTTTACTTGTGCCTGCAAAATCTCTAGCCTCGGGTCGGGCGCTTGAGATGCATAGTCAACACAACAGTCAACTAATGAAGCTCGTGAGTTACTAATAAGCAACATTAACAACAATTATAAAATTTTTACTGCAAAACGGAGAGCACATTACATCAACAACATAATAATCTCAACATGTAGAAGGTATTAACGGCCCGACGCCTCTTAGGGAATGACTCTTAAACAACCTGCGTAGCCCACTTCACGAAGTAGTGGCTAAGCCAGGACCTCTGGGGTTGGGAATGACCTAACATGCCTCTACTCAACATATAATAACTCAACGTATGCTCAAAGTGCTCAATTATGTGCTAACAAGTATTCAACATATAAAAGGGATCCTTGAGGGACTCGAGTAATCTTTTAAAACTACTGTTATAACATGTGTGCATCACAATAAGGGTTAGTAACTCACGTGAACCGTTGATCAACTATAGTCTCGACGATTTCTCGACTTAACTACAGCTCCTGACAACACATAATATAACTACAACTCAACTAAATCATATATACTACTTTAATAGCTCAAAAAATTTGCCCTGGCCAACTGATTGCGGTCCAGATCGCGAATGCGAACCCTGGATCGCAGGCTGGCCTACACGTTCGTGATGGCCTCCGCGTTGTTCCTATTGTGGTCGAGCTCCTCGGATCGTGGCCGAGCTCATCTAAAAGCGATTCTTCACCTCGGTCGAGCTCATCCCAACCATCACCTCAACCGCCTCACACTGATACCAGTTAGCGCGGCCGGGATCCGACGACGAACAAAGCAATACAAACTCAGTTTCAGCTCTGCACCAGGGGTCTAAATCCCTTGATCCAATTTTTCAGTAGTCACAGGGTGTAGTAACCCTCCCAAAGCAGGATCAAATTTCAACATAACAATATATAATTAAATACCATATAATTAACTAACCTAGTTCAACCTTTTTTACTAGATTTGGGATTGAAGGTGAAGAATACAATGAAGCCTTGATTTGTTTTCTAGTGCATGGCCGTTCTATGGATTTTAAGGGCCTTGTGCCATGATTTTAATTGGACCCCTGAATATAAATATAAGAAGTATTAATAATACAAATATATTGTGTTTAAGTATCCAAAAAATAATATAAATGTAGCAAAATGTGTTCATTTAATTTCTAGGACATCTCATACAAAATGAAGCAAATTTTATGTTGCACTGAAAGAAATAAAAATAATATCGGGGAGACTCTAACAAATCTTGGGCCTGTTGTAACATCTCACATCGGTGGAGATGAGAAACTAATATGTCCATATAAGGGTGAGTTTTTCTCTATCAAAAAAGACGCGTTTTGGGGCGGGCCTATGACTTGGCTTCCAGAAACAAAACCGTGCGGCCTTTGCCAAAGCAGACAATGTCTTGTCTCGGGGTGGTCTGGGCTGTTAAAAGTTGGCATCAGAGTTTGACACCGGGTCGATGTGCTCATGTGCACAACGAGGACGCTGTGTTCCCATGGGGGAGGGATTGTAACATCCCACATCGGTGGAGAGGAGAAACTTATATGCCCATATATGGGTAAGGTTGTCTCTATCCACCAAGACACGTTTTGGGGCGGTCCTATGGCTTGGCTTAGAGAAACAAATCCATACAACATTTGCCAAAGCGGACAATATCTTGTCTCAGGGTAGCCTGGGCTGTTAAACTTGTGCAGTCACCCGTATGACCCCCTTAAGAATCGGCCATGTTACTATGGTTGCTGCTGTTATGTTCTTCTCAGTCTCGATCTCTCTTTTTCAGCTTAAGAAATACACATACACCTTGGCTTATTTTGAGAATAAGTGAAACAACTTAAAGATTCAACATTATATACGTTTTGTGAACCGACTTAGTTAAAATGGGTATAATACCCAATGCCCATTAAATTAATAACTGTTATTCAACTAATTTCAAATTTCATAATTCAAGTGTGTAATGCTATTTGTCTCATTAAAACATTCTTCAAACTCCTATTTAAGTTGATCCATCTATTATCTTAACCAATAACCATTAGCACATAATAGCAAGATAGAGTATGTCCAACTCGACATAAATAGCCAATTAAAATCAACCAACTCATAAGGCTCATGGACAACAACCAATAAATAAATTCCACGTATTCGCTGGTGGTTTTGGGATGTACATCTACAAGGGCCATATTTTATTATCATTACCGAAGATCCCAAATATTCCATATACACTTGAGTTTACAACCTTATATTGTGATTCATCATGGGAAATTTTGTTATTAAAAATTTGAAAGCAATGTAGGGAAGGGTTGCAAAAAAATATAAAATAAATAACAAGTGAAAAAAATCATGAATTCTGCATGGAGGAAAGCCATATATTTGTACAAAAGTACACATAAGACAACATTTGCTATATTCTTATTGTGACTTGTCTTGTTTATTGACTTCGCATGATTCATTTATATTGCCAAGCCTTGCATGCTTGATATATGTCATGTGTAAATTTACCATAGAGGTTTGTAGTCACACCTCTGTTGGGGTTCATTGAATTGAAAATGTTTTTAAGAGCATAACTTTGTCCATATATTGTGATAGCAAGTCACACACATGAGTTTGAGTTTTCGCGTACCTATTAAATTCATGTGCATAATTTCACTATGTCAATATCTTGTGATAACAAGCCACCCACATGGGTTTGAGTTTTGGCACATTTGATGTTTGTGCTAATGGACCTTGCAGGAAGTGCATAAATACTCCCACGATTTCCAAGCATGTTTAAAGAGAACCACTTACTTTTAGGATGGCATTAAGATAGTGGCATTTTTATTTTTTTGTGTAATTAATAAGGGGTGAAAGTAGATCTACGAGTTTTCTTGGACTCCGAGGATCTGGAAGGGTGCTTGCATGCACCATTTCCATAAGATTCCAAGGACGTCCTTGTGTCTAGAATTCTTTTTGTCATAGAAATGATCTGATCTATATTTGTGTTTAGGAGGTCAGAATTTAAGCTAGGATGGAGGCACTGAGAAGAGAAGTCAAAGATTTTAGCTGTTCATTAACGTTCAATAGACTGTGTGCAAAAACTAAAGAAAGAAGGAACTATGCTTTTGTTGTAAATAAGCATTCAGACTTCCCCCCAAGTTATGATATATGAGCTATTGTAAAGGCTATAAAAGCTGTATGTCTGTCATTGTGGTATGAGGGCCACAATTATCATCTGAGCCTTGGGTTTAATATTTAATCAAACTTTAGTCGATCATTCCTATTTACTTATAATCAAGTTCTCCTAGAATCATGTCTTTATACAAGTGTAAAGCTCTTTCCAATTCAAATAGCCCCATTAAGTGAGTGTTCCGCGAGAAAAGAGAGGCTGACATCTTTTCTTTTTCTTTTTTGCCTCCCATTAACTGTAAAAACTAGTTGGCTTGGCTGCCACACTAGAGTTTGGTGAAGGGCTTATGGGGGCATATTGTTGGCCGCAGTGTTCCTTGTGACATGTGGATAGATATGATGAAAAATATTTATATACGTGTAACTGGTGTATATTTTTGAGTAAATGGACTGCATGCTGATCCTATTATGATGATAGTGATTCTTGAGTTTAACACATTCTTTTGCTACTTACTCTACATGCTTCTGGTATTCTGTTTTCTTATTTGTTCAACTAGAATCTGAATATTTGCTGCCTAATACATTTTTGTTCTAAATTTCCCAGTTTTTATATGTGGCATCTGGGTTGGAAAACATGCAATTAAGAACAAGTGGTGCAGATGGTTTCAGGATTAGTGTCTCAAGCACTCCTAGTTGTTCAAATCACGCTTCTGGGCACGATGACATAGAATCATTAGGAGATGTTTTTATTTGGGGAGAAGTGTGGTCAGATGGGGCTTCTAGTGATGGATCTGTAAATGCTTCTCCATCGAAAAGTGATGTTATGATTCCTAGGCTCCTAGAGTCAAATGTAGTGATAGACGTCCAACAAATTGCTTGTGGCGTTAGGCATTTTTCTCTTGTAACAAAGCAAGGTGAGGTTTTTACATGGGGAGAGGAATCTGGAGGTAGGCTTGGTCATGGAACTGAAAAAGATTTTGGGCGCCCACGTCTTGTGGAATTTCTGGCAGTCACAAACGTCGATTATGTTGCATGTGGTGAGTTTCACACATGTGCTATATCGGCAGCTGGTGATTTATATACTTGGGGAGATGGTTCCCACAATGCTGGAATTCTTGGTCATGGAACTGATGCCAGCCACTGGATACCAAAAAGAGTTTCTGGACCTTTAGAAGGACTTCTAGTTTTTTCAGTTGCTTGTAGCACCTGGCATACAGCGTTGGCAACTGTTGATGGGAAGTTATTCACATTTGGTGATGGAAAGTTTGGTGTTTTAGGACATGGAGATCGAGAGAGTGTTAAATATCCAAAGGAAGTTCAATCTTTAAGTGGGCTGAAGACTTTAAAAGTTGCATGTGGTGTATGGCATACTGCTGCAATCATAGAGATCACAAACCAGCAGGGTGGACTTTCTACATCTCGAAAGCTCTTCACCTGGGGTGATGGTGATAAATATAGATTGGGTCATGGAAACAAAGAAAGTTACTTGCAACCAACCTGTATATCAGCCCTCATCGACTACAACTTTCATCAACTAGCATGTGGACATACCATGACCGTAGCTCTTACAACATCTGGCCATGTCTTTGCTATGGGTAGTACTGCATACGGTCAATTGGGGAATCCACAATCTGATGGAAAATTGCCTTCCTTAGTACAAGATGGATTGGTAGGTGAGTTTGTTGAAGAAATTGCATGTGGAGCATACCATGTTGCTGTTTTGACATCAAGAAGTGAAATATTTACCTGGGGAATGGGTGCGAATGGAAGACTAGGGCATGGGGACACAGACGATCGCAAAACTCCTACGTTGGTGGAATCATTAAAAGATAGACACGTTAAAAGCGTATCATGTGGTGCAAGTTACACTGCAAGTATATGCATTCATAAGTGGATATCTGGAGCAGACCAATCAGTTTGTTCTGGCTGTAAACAAGCATTCGGTTTCACTAGAAAAAGACATAATTGCTATAACTGTGGGCTTGTGCATTGTCATGCTTGTAGTTCAAGAAAGGCTATAAAAGCAGCACTAGCTCCAATTCCAGGCAAACCGCATCGCGTTTGTGACTCTTGCTATACAAAACTTAAGAAATCCGCTGAGGTTGGGAACAGTAATATATCTTCTTATCACAGGAAATTTAGTACCCAACCCGCAGCAGAGGGCAGTAGGGTAGACAGAGGACAAGGGCGGACATCTAGGCTTCTGATGTCTCCCAACCTAGAACCTGTTAAATACCTTGAAATCATGTCGGCCATGTATGGACCGAAATCTGGTTCTTATTCTTCAGGAAGAGCTTCCCAAGTTCCATCGTCTCAGCAGTTAAAGGATATTGCATTTCCAAGTTCACTCGGCGCCCTTCAAAATGCTTTCAGACCTGCTGCCACAACATCTTCACATCAAATGCAGCCACAGTATCTGCCACCACCACAGCCTCCCCCTCAACCACAACCACAACCACTTCTGTCGACCAACCCCAGACCTGCTTCACCTTATGCAAGAAGACCAAGTCCATCATGCTCCGGGTCTCCCATGTTCTCGAGGGGGGTAATTGATAGTCTGAAGAAGTCAAATGAGCTTATGAATCAAGAAGTGTCCAAGTTGCAAAACCAAGTATTATTATTTCTTTTCATGATGTTTTATTTGTATTTTGCCACTAAAATCACGTACATATACATTATACTTTGTTTTCATTAAATGACAGGTGAAAACTTTAAAGAAGAAGACTGATCGCCAAGACGCAGAGATTCGAAAATTGCGAACTCATGCCGAAGAATCTGCTTCAATAGCATCTGAAGAAACTGCCAAGTGTCTAGTTGCCGTAAATTTCTTCAAATGTGTCAATTCTCAAGTAATTGCTAATATTTCATCTAAATTCACTTTTTCATCTGATTCCTTTGTTTAGCTCACTTGGAATCTGCTCTTCTATCTGCTTGCATACAGGTTGAAACAAAGTAATCATTCATTTCGCATCCTGTTTAATTATAACAAAGCAAACTTTTATTGGTTGTTTTATTACAGTAAATATTAATATTAAACATGCAATTATCAACGAGGGACTAGCTAGCAAAATTCTGTCTAATTATAACAAAGCAACTTTTATGGTATGGACTAGCTAGCAATTCTATGTTCTATGATTATGTTTTCAACTATGTAGATTGCACCAGCAAAGTAACTGGACAATTAGGAAGTCCATATCTATGAAGATTAAAATTTTGAGGCTAGAGCTGCTTCCACATAAAATTATGTTTGTATTCTTTGAGAGTGCTATTATATTTTGTGAAATCTAATAAAGTAGGTGTTCATTTAGCTTCAAAAAACAAGTTGTACCTCTTTCCATTCAATGGATGGAGTACTTTTATAGTCAAGATATGCAAGCTTGCCTGATTGTTTAGATTTCTCTAAATACTTGTTTCCTAGGTTTAATATTGTAGAAGCAAATCATTGGGGGATTATCATATGCATAGTAATTTGGAAATATGCATGATCTTGGATGACATTTTGTTATAAACTTAGTCTTAGAGGCAAAGTAAGTTTAATAACTTGGCAATGTTAGATGATGTGGTTGTGAGTCTGTTCTTTTGCTGCATTATGCCAGTTAAAGGAGTTGACGGAGAAGCTGCCTCCTGAAATATCTGATGATGAAACCTTTAAAGCATTGACTTCTAAGGTTGATGAATTCTTGCAATCAGGTGTGCCTAACGAGATTACTTCATCACGTAAAATCACAAACAGGAAGTTTCATAAGATTGCAGACATTCAAGATGTTGGAGGAGCTGAGGATACATCACAAAATGCTGATGTTGCTACACTGGAAAATAATGGATCTTCTGCAAATCGAACTACAGAAGGAAACTCAAAACTACCCAAGTATCCACGTAGTGTGGAAAAGAAGGAAGTAATTGAGCAATTTGAACCTGGTGTATATGTGACTCTCATCCAACTTTCAAATGGCACCAAAATATTCAAGCGAGTTAGATTCAGGTACAAATTGATCCAAGTATTTTTTGTTTTTGGTTTTCAAATTCAATATTCATTTTTTAATACGAATTTCGGTTTTTGGCTTCAGTGTTTAATTATTATAGTAGATATTCGGTTTTTGTCCAATTTGAATTTTGGAAAACATAGATTGAAATTATAAAACCCATATTACAATTACGATAAAACGTTGTGGCTATACAATATTACAAAATATTCATTTTCCTACATAATTATAAATTATAATATTTTTGAATTTGATGTTTTGAGTTTTCATAATAATATCTATTATTAAGTTATTTTTAAAGAAATCTAATCGGGTTGACCCTAACTCAATCCAAAAATTGTTGTGTCGACCCGTTTTTAACCCATTAGAGTCGTATTGCTTTTTTTTTTTTTGTGTCGGGTTTTTAGGTCTTGTCAGATTTTGTCACCCTTAAATAGCAACTTAGCGGAAAGGACATGAAATCCGTAGTGTATAGTGTAGACCCAAGGATGGGTTACACATATTCCACTCATGGTCTAGTTGGTTATCGGTGAGCCGGTGAGGTCCTAGAGCTTAAGGGGTTTCCCCCTCCCCACTATGCATATTTTATAAGACTATAACCACATGCTCATCTTAATTGTATATATTCTATTTTTACATGCATTTTCCCTTTGCTAAATCATGTATAAAGTTTTCATTGGAATTTCATCAATTTATCTCCCTAGATCTGACATGAACATAATTTTCTATTTTTGTCTTATTTTTAAATCATTATGAACTCATAAATACATATCTCTGTGTATATTATTGCTCTTTATTGTTTAATATTAGGGTGAAATGCATTAAAGAACAATGTATTTTATCTTTTTATTGTTTGTGTCATTATACTTTATTTTTTACAACTCATAGCAATGTACTTTTTTATTTTACGATAGATAACAATATATTTTCATTGTTTCACCATTTATATCAACGTATTTTGGATTAAATTCGTAAATGAACAATCTACTTTTTTTTTATAATTTATAACAACTTTTTTGAAGTTTTAAGTTGCATATTGTCATAAACAGAATTTTTTGTGAAATATGTTGGTATGAATGCTAAAATAAATAATGGAATGAATGATAAACCAAATAACTTAACATGCGTTATCATAAACAGTTTAAAGATGACATTAGTTTTCTAAGTTACATATTATTTCTTTTAGAAACTAACATAAAATATCCCTGTTGTATAGTTATACGCCAAAACTTCATTCTTGGAGACAACTAGAAATCTCCTTTTAGAATGCAACAAACACTATTCTCTCTAAAAATATTACCACTTCTAGTTTGATGTAGTAGTTTATGATTTATTCCTCAACTAATTCTAAAATCGGCATAAATTATTAAGTGGAAACTTCAACTTATTCGATCTAGAATATACATCCCCTTGTAAGTTGAAACCTATCATGTTTTATGTCTTGTATCAATTTAGATTTCTTTTGGTCATTCCCATTTGGATAGGTTACAATGTGGTAAAAGATTATCGTTTGTTCTTGGTGTATGTGTTTTTTTTATTGTAGTGGA
>JAANYP010002940.1:0-209441 GCA_020465985.1 Centrapalus pauciflorus | reverse complement strand
GGCGGTTTATTAAAGATTTCTCATTAATTGCCCGTCCCATGACAAGACTATTGGAAAAGGATGCCACATTCGATTTTGATGATTCATGTGTGCATGCCTTTGATACTCTGAAGGAAAAGCTTGTTTCTGCCCCCATTATGGTGGCTCCAGATTGGGAGTTACAATTTGAGCTGATGTGTGATGCCAGCGATTATGCTGTGGGGGCAGTATTGGGACAAAGGAAGGAAAACCGTTTTCATGTTATATATTATGCTAGCAAGACTCTCACTGATGCTCAGCGAAATTATACTACTACTGAGAAAGAGCTGCTAGCAATAGTATATGCTTTTGAGAAGTTTAGGTCTTACCTGATTCTCTCAAAGACAGTGGTTTTTACCGATCACTCTGCTTTGAGATATCTCTTTCAGAAGCAAGATGCCAAGCCCCGTCTGATTCGATGGATTCTGCTCCTTCAGGAGTTTGACATCGAAATCAAAGACAAACGTGGGGCCGAGAATTTAGCTGCCGACCACCTAAGCCGTTTAGAGAATCCTTCACTTCTTCCTCTTGATGATTCTGCAATTAAGGCGTCTTTCCCAGATGAGTCCCTTTGCTCGGCACATACGATTGACGAATGCCCTTGGTTTGCGGACTACGCAAACTATCTGGTGGGTAATGTGCTCGTCAAAGGACTAACTCATCAGCAACGAAAGTAATTCTTCAAAGATGTGAAGAATTATTTTTGGGATGACCCTTATCTCTTCCGAGTTTGTGCCGATCAGATTATTCGGCGTTGTGTTCATGGTGATGAGGCTATGCAGATATTATACGCATCTCACATCGGTCCCACTGGGGGACACCATGGTGCAAATACCACAGCTCGGAAGGTATTTGATGCAGGATTCTACTGGCCTACGATCTTTCAGGATGCTAGGGAGTTTGTGAAAGCATGTGATGCTTGTCAGAGAAGTGGAAACATATCAAATCGCCAAGAGATGCCCCTCACTACCATTCAGATCTGTGAGATATTCGAAGTGTGGGGTATTGATTTCATGGGACCATTCCCGTCCTCTCGTGGATGTAAGTACATCCTTGTTGCTGTCGACTACGTGTCGAAATGGGTTGAGGCACAGGCGCTCCCCACTAATGACGCACGTGTAGTCGTTTCCTTTCTGCGAAAGCTATTTGCCAGGTTCGGTGCTCCTAAAGCTATCATTAGTGATAGAGGAACGCATTTTTGCAATTCACAGTTCTCTAAGGCCTTGGAGAAATATGGAGTTACTCACCGATTAGCGACTCCATATCATCCGCAAACAAATGGCCAAGCTGAAGTGACCAACCGTGGTCTCAAGCGAATCTTAGAGAGAACAATAGGTGAGCATAGGAGTAGATGGGCTGACAAGCTCGACGACGCGCTTTGGGCATTTAGGACTGCTCACAAAACGCCTACCGGACTTACACCTTATAGGCTAGTTTATGGCAAAGCGTGTCATCTTCCTGTCGAGCTAGAGCATAGGGCATATTGGGCTTTACGTTGGTCTAATTTTGATTTGTCAAGCGCAGGTAATGAAAGGAAGTTGCAGCTAAATGAATTGGATGAGCTACGGGAGGACGCCTACACGAATGAGTCGATCTATAAGGCGAGGATGAAGAGACGACATGATGAGCAGATATCTACCAAGGAATTCAGCATTGGCGACAAGGTGTTATTGTATAATTCACGTTTGAAGCTGTTTCCTGGTAAGCTTAAGTCTCGATGGTCGGGACCATTTACTGTTTCCCAAGTGTTCCCTTATGGGACGGTCGAATTAGAACATTCATCGGGAAACTTTAAAGTAAATGGGCACCGACTAAAGCTCTATACTGATTCATCCATCGAGCAGGTTTGTGAGGCTACATTTAGCCTGGCCCCCGTCTCTGTTTGATTATCTTGGGGCCGAGTCTAGCTGGAGACTCGAGTTTGCATTCTAGCGCTTGCGGGAGGCACCCCGTCAATAATAATCACTTTATTTTATTGATTATTGTTAGCTATGTCTTTCGTTTATGCATGTTCATAAGTTGAAGTCTTTCTTAGACTAGTTCATTTGAATTCTTATTACATGTCTTTGACTGTTTTAGTTTATATTGGTGTTCGACTGTTTTCACATTAAATAAGTCCCCTTTGCGTTGAGTTTGTGTCTTAGGATTGCATGCTCGATGTTATTGGTGTTTTCTTCAAAGGTTATAAGCTTAATTTCCTTCCTGCAATTGTCTTTTGACTTTTTGAGTCTTGTTTCGAATAATTAAATTCTCAATTACTTGCGTTTCGTAGCTTAATTTCTTTTACTGTTTAGCTTTGATAAAACCTAATCATAGCATCTTTTACTCACTTGGTTCGTTGTTTCGTTATTTCAGGTTTTCGGGTGCTTAATTCAATAAAAGTGTGAAGGCAGTTTGACTTTTTAAAAGTCAACTCTGAATTTTTCTTTTCAAAGTCTTTTGCATTTAGTTAGTTCATTGTTTAGATTCAAATGCATTTCTTAAATTCTCTTGCTTTTGTTCATTTGGTTTATTCTAGCTATTTGGCAAATGCGGTGAGCTTTAATTTTATAATAATTGATTCGCAATCGTTGCATGCATTTACCTTAATTTTAGTCTTAAGTTCCGTTTAAGTTGTGCTGAAATTAAAGTCGCAATAAAAGCTTAAAGTTTTGATCAATATTAGAAGGTTGTTTCCAGTCTAGTGTGGGGTAATAACTGAGTTGGTTAGGTCATTTTGGTTGAATTTGGAGATTTACATCTCTGGACTCTGCTTAAATCAAACTGATTGCATAATTCTGGAAAAGAGTTCATCGCGGCCGCGTCGGGATGATCTCGGCCGCGCTCAAATGAGCGGGAATCAAATAAATATCTGCTTCCATCGCGGCCGCGCTTATTTGAACTCGACCGCGCTCGCTTTTCTATATAAAGTAGCAGATCGCGGATCATTCTTTCTTTTCCCGCACTCACACACTTTCCTCGCGTTGTTCGTTCCGGCTGCATAGTTCGCGATTCTTGTTTCATTTCTTCCTCTTCCTATCGCTTTTCTCTTGGATAATCAGGTACATTTTATTATTCTTCTTATTTTTCTATCGTTTATAGTTTCTAGCTTGCATTTTCTGTCGATTTCACGGTTATTTAGAAGTTCTCGGAGTTTTAGTTGAATAAAATCGATATGTTCGATGTTCCTGTTCTGTTTTTCTCAAAATAGATTGCTATGCTCGATAGTTTATCCCTAGTTTAGTTTGTTTAATGATTCCTTATGTTTATTGCTTCGGTAGATCTATTCATCTGTTTCTTTCTTGTTTTCTTTGCTTATTTAGGATTTTAGGTTAATGAAATACTGTAGTTTCCTTAATTTTTAGTTAGATAGTTGCTTTTCTCGGTTACATTGTGGTAATAAATTGGTTTTTGTCTCTGGTTTCGATCGCGGGTGATCGCAGGCTAAGTCTCGGCCGAGTTCTCGGTCGCGGCCGAGTTTATCATCTCGGTCGAGCCCGCGACCGTGTAAAAAAAAAAAATAAATAAATAAAAAGCAAAAATTTTAGATTTATTTTAGATTTATATGTTAGAATTGTAAGTTAAACTTTAGTTTAGTTTTAATCTAATTTTAATTCTTAGTTTTGTTGGTTTCCATTTTTAGTTTTAAGTAGTTTAGTTTTTGTTAGTTAGTTTTTAGCGTTAATGTCGTATCTTTTAGTTTTTAATTTTTAAGTGGTAGATTCTTAGTTTTGATTTAATTTTTGCCCATTTTATTTTAGGATAGTTTAATTTTTAGTTTACTTTTTAGTTTTTATGTTAAGGCAATTTCCTTAATTAATTTAGTAGATTAATTCTTTTTATAAGTTTTTTTATTTTGAAATTTAGCTTTATTTTAGTTTTATTTCTCTTTCTATTTTTGTTTAGGTTTTTACTTTAGTCTCTATTTCAGTTTATTCTTCTTCATTTAGTTTGTTTAGGATTTATTTAGGGTTTTATTTCCTTTTCTTCGGTTCATCTTTAGTTTCTGTTTCCTTTTTAGTTTATTTTTCTTTTCTTTTGGTTCGTTTTTAGTTTTCTTCTAGGGGTTCCTTATTTCATATATTTTTAGGCTTTTATGGGTTATAGTAGTTTATATTTGTCTGCATTTTAGCGTATGGGGTGGCATGGGGTGCTATGGAGTCGTTAGGCATTGCCTCTCATCTTCGAGGGATCTTGGCGCACCCTCCGATCAGTACTTCCCGACCGCCTGCTTTGCTGCGGCTGCTGGAGATTGACGAGCCAGTTTACCGGGAGCTCGTTTTGGAGTTTTTGTCGACATATTTTTTTGACGCCACGAGCTCTGATTATGAGGCTACCTCGATCAGCTTTCGCCTAGGTGGCGTCGAGCGTCGTATCTCTCTTCGAGAGTTCGGCGTTCTTTCAGGGCTATATACCACAGACGAGGTCAGCGACCCAGCGTTTCGTACTGCCGTGCGTGGTCCCGCAGAGGGTTTTTCTGAGGCCGGTTTTTGGACGACCGTCGCTTCGGGTGTGTACAATTCGCACAGCTCGAAGGCTACTGCCTTTCGTGACCCGTTGCTTCGGATCGTTTTTCGGATCATTGCTTCCAGCATCGCATGCCGGAAGGAGCCGGGCACAGTTTCACATCGAGATCTGATGATGCTCAGCCGACTTCTTGATCGAGAGTGTACTATACAGTTTGCTTATTGGCTAGCTGTGTTTTTTGTGGGAGCCGCAGGTCGCGTCAGATCGAGCCCGATGGCTGGAGGTGTTTATATTACGCGGTTAGCGCGTAGCTTGGGTGTTTTTGCTGATGCCGCTGTCGAGCAGGGGTTGACAGTTGTTCCGGAGGCGCAGAGGATGATTTTTGGGTCTGACTCGTTGGCGACGATGGGTATGCTGACGGCCGATCGCCGACGTCTCCTGGGTTGGGTTAATCCCGACGCCGTCGAGGAGCATGAGATGGAGCCGCAGGCTGATGAGGCAGAGATTGCCCAGGCGGGCTCGGTAGCTTCACCACCTTCCGTTACCACTTCCCCTCCCGTTTCCACTTTCCCCTTACCTTCCCAGCCTCCCCTTTCTTCCCCCCCTGCGCCTTCCGCTTCCGCTATGCCCCCTGTTGTTTACCCGATGATGATTGATGTGTCGACTCCGTTGACTCAGCGCGGTGTCCTTTTTGGCCTCGCAGCTGAGATAGCGGATCACCATCATTTCCTCATCGATTCCGAGTATGCCAAAGCCCATCACCTTCCTCCCCCACCTCCTCCCCGACTTTTCCTTATTCCGTCTTCTTCTTACGTTTATGATTATTCTTCCCCTCTTCTCACCCACCGCCCCCGCCCTCGCCCATTTTCTCCACCACCTTCCTCCATTCCCCCTTTCTCTGTGCCATCTTCTTCTTCTTTTCCCCCCACCCTCCCATTTGACACCCCTATTGTCCCTACCCCCGCCACTATCACCACTACCCATCCTTACCGTTCTCCACACCGTTCACCTACCGAGTCTGAGCCATTTCAGACAGATATATTTATTCAGTCTCCTGCCTCTCAGCCTGGTGCTTCCAGCTCTCATACCCGTCGACGGAGTCCGTCCTCAGAGCCTCAGCGTCCTCCGGTCCGCCCTCGTCTTCGCGTGCGTTTCGTTCGCAGTCGGGATCCTCCTCCTCCAGAGTAGTGGCAGTTTTACAGCATGGATATTTGTACTTTTCTAGTTTATTTTTTTGTTGGCATGTATTTATTTACTTTATCGCATGTTTAGTTGTAGTTGTGATGTATATATTCCGTATTGATTCTCTTATTTCTGTTATGGCTGCTAACGTTTCTTGTGGTTGTTGTGGTTGTGATCAGTCGAGGCTGGACCATGGCAGTGATGTTTGCTGGCATTCAGTTCAGTTTCATCAGTCTAGATCCGCCTGGCAGTTTTCAGCATTTCAGGGAGTTTTTTTTTCTGTTCTTATTTATCGCTCATTTCCATACTTGTGCTTATTGATTGACATTGAGGACACTGTCTATTTTAAGTGTGGGGTAGGGTGATAAAATTGGCATTTTTGAGTTGCTTGTCCAATGTTAGCCTGCTTTAATGCATTTTATGCATTTGAATCTTATACTTAGCAAATTTTCATATTTATCTCTCATTTTGATGTGCGTTAGACTCTTTAGTAATATTGTTCTGTTTGGACTGTATGCGAGACTATAATTGTGAGTTTGATGTTGTTTGAACAATGAGAGACGTTTGATGACATGTTGTGACTTTTTGAACCGAAATAGCATGAATATAACGCATAGTACCCTTTACATTTCTTGCGTGAGATTTTGAGCCATATAGCATCATCATTATGCTCATTTTCGTTTGATGTGTGGTTATGCCTGTGTTGATAAATAAAAGTAGAACTTGAGTTTAAATTCATGTCAAAATCACGATTTTTGAAAATCTAGCACACAAATAAAGGCAACTTTAGGATATCCCATTTTTATCTTTCTTTTGTTCATCTTCACCCTTTTATTTCCCATAGTCACCCCCCTTTTTTGAGCCTTTTACCTTTCATTTTCGGTGACACCCCCATTATTAAGCCTTTATTAGCCTTTTTGCTTGCTTTTACCCTTATTTGGGATCTTGGTTAAGAAGCAGCAGTATTTTTATCTGGATTTGTTTGGTTTACGTTATTGAGCGTTTATGCATATTCTTGAGTATTTTGAGAGTATGTTAGCTTTATGGTGCTCCACGTTGCTTTTTCATACGGTCTTTGCTAATCTAAATCGTTGAGCACCGATTTTAGTTATGTATTGACAGTGGTTTTTGAGCTTCGGTCATGACAGCTTATATGGTCTTAGAATCCAAGGATATTATTCTGAGAAAAGCAGAAAGAAAGAAAGAAAAAAAAAAAAAAAGGAGAAGTAATAAATTCCTGGGATTAATGATGATTATAATCCAGTTGAGGGATGTTTCGGTACTGTGTACAGATAGCTTTTAGTTTATGTTTTTGAGATTCTTATTTAGTACAGTTTGAATTCTAGTTATATTTAGCTGCTGTTTCTTTAATCAGATCTTTTCCATTCTTGTTTACAACGGTTTTTCCCATATTATCCATTCCCTTAGCCTAAGCCCCCTTTACATCCCATAAGTCCTTTTTGTGCTAAGCTTTCATTACATGTGATGAAGATGTGATTCACTTTCAAGCCTATGCTATTATTGTTGACATTTTTGGCACCGAGTGGATGTTTGTGCATATACACACATTAGCCTATACACGTATGAGTGTTGAGTGATATCCTTGTGAGGTGTTAGTTCATGCTGCTAGGTTCGAAAGTATCCGACATGTTAATTCATAGTTTTTGCGTCTCTTGGTTTAGATAGCTCATTCTTGTGATTTTTAGTTTTTATTACTTTCTTTTACGGATCTTTATTGCTATGGAGTCTAGATGCGCGATATATCTGAGAGGTATGTGAAATGATGCTTAGTTTAGGATATTTTTGAGCAGGTTTGCTTGAGGACAAGCAACGCTCAAGTATGGGGTTATTTGTTATGACATATTTTGTACATATTTTTAGTCATATTTTGCCTCGGATTTGGGTATTTTTGCCTTGAATTGTTTAAATACAACTCTGATTTGTCCATGTTTTGTGTTTCGCAGTTCGAAGGTTGCCTAAAGTGGAAAAGAATGGATATTGGATCCTATTTGTCATATTTTCGGGCTAAGCCGACCTCCCTTGGAATTCTGTTGACTTTGACCAAGTTGACCTGATCGCGGCCGCGACAGATACAGCGCGACCGCGCCTACCTGCGATCAACTGAACTCGCCCATGCTTGTTATCTCGCCCGCGATCTATTAAGCGCGGCCGCGATCACAGAAAAATATAAAAGTCAGCAGCCGTTTCGTTATTTTTTTATGCATATTTTAGACGAACTTTTTCACACATTTTGAGGGGCGATTAGTAGGTGTTTCGTATTTTTATGTTTTTCAGCTTAGTTTAGGATAGATTAGGAAAGCATTCGGCTAGTAGAGTGGTTCAAGCATTCGGTTGCAGGATTTTCTCGTTGTTCATCCGGATTTTGGTACACTCTTTCCAATTTTTACTTCTGAAATTATTATGTTTAGTATAGATCTCGTTATTTCTGTAGTTTTTATCATGATTAGTGAGTAGTTCATCCAAGCACTTGCTTGGTTACGTTTTTACATGGATTAATGAAGTATTTGATGGTTTTGGTTGAAAAGTGTTTGGTTCATTGATGTAATCTCGATTCATACGATTAATATGCGTAAAATCAGAATTGTAGTTGATATTCTAGCAATATTGTGATCATGATTATTGATTATTAATGCTGATTTTTATAAACTCAATCAAATTTAAGTGGTTTATTAATTGGTTGCTGTTTCTAGCAATATTGTGATTATGAGATGGTGATTAATTAATAAATTGTGAAATCATCGTATGCAAATTAATTCTTAGCAGTATTGTGATTATAGGATTAATTTAATCTTTGATTTCCTTAGAATTGATTGATGTTTATGCGGCTAAATTGAATATTTAGAGTTATTTCCGAGCGCTTGACGTGTAGACAGTTTTAATCTCTAAAAGCTAGATTTAGTTGACTTAATTGATCGTAAAAGACATTTATTGTTGATTTTCTCAAATTAATAGAAGATGTCCATGAATCGGTTTTACATCCAAGTTTCAAACTCGCTTAAAAGATTTTAAACAGTTGGATTTAATTCTATCTTAACCTTCTTTGACCAAAAACATCTTAAGTGTTTTTACACGATTTTACTTCGCTAATCCTAAAAGACGTAATCAAGTGAGTGTTGCTTTTTAATATACATCTGATATAAATCTGTGCTAGTTTTTGTTCTTATAAATTGTCATAATTTGTTAGATAGCATAGTTTTAGAAATTAAGGTTTTAAATCATCATCAACCCTTATCAATGGTTAGATATTAGTGATAATCTTAGTATCGGTATCTCGATCCTTTTTGCCGTTCCCTGAGTTCGATAATTCCCGAGGTTAGCTTCTAGCTATACTATCTACGACTGGTACACTGCCAGTGGTATTTGGTATAACTTAGGCTTTCTTCTTTCTCTTGATTTTAATAGCCAAATACGCGAAAGATCAGTTATCGGAAAGTCAACCTATAAGATCGATGTGACCGCACCACCGTCCGGTAACATTGCACCGGCTGGGAATTATCTTCTATTTGTTGTTCATAAAGAAATCCCGAGCCCAGGCATTTGGGTCCGAATGCAGCGATAGAATTTTAAGCTAGCTATTATTTGGTACTGCAGTACGTGATCATGTATGTGCATGGTTTTTTTCTTTCATTTCTACTGTGTACTTCACTCATAATTTTTTAAAATTGTTGCGAGATTCCTCTTTTGTAAAATGTAACTTCATAAGTTGATATGTGAAGGATTGTTTATTCTTTTTCTTTGGTTTTTCATCTCTATTTATTTTTTGATCCTATCAGTTGAATTTGAAACGGTGTGAGTTCGACCAATGTATTTGATGGTTACTTCGACTTGTTGCAGGCATTCAGGGTCGGCCCTGAGCAAGATCAACACGAGAAATCGTCCAGGTCCATTAATTATATATAGGGCTCAATCAAAAGATTTATTATAAACTTAAGTCTATTAATTAATGATTGAACAAATTTATTGAATTGTCACTTTTTTAGTTTCAACATTATATAATTATAAGTTTTTATTATTAATTTATCATTTTTACTCGAGTACATTTTAGAATTTTGTCTGAGACTCGAAAATTATTGGACTTTTCCCTGCAGGCATTAATGCAGCAACTAATAATTAGGATTTCAATAATAATTAATATTAATATTTATTAATCAGTTCCTTGTTTATAATAAAATAATAGAAACGATAATATATGTCATCCCGGCACGTAGGTTACATTTAATGAACTCATTTCTTGATCAATAAAATATAGAATGAAGAGATCGACTGGACAATTGATCATAGAATGTCAAACACTATCAAACCAGGGTCATCAATAAACATTAGGTCCATGAATCTACAAGAAATCTGAAAAAATAACATATTAATTGTTAGAAAGGTTATAGGGAAACTGATATGAGAATTCATTTTGAATGTTTTTTGTGATCCTAATATATAACAATAATTTGTTCTATCACATATCCAAATTTTTTTATTGGATATATAGTACACAAGAGAAAATATGTTAGCATCTGATTGTTAAACTCATTTGTATACATATAAGTGTTCCATATGAATTGACGTAGATAAGATTAGTTAACCTCCCAAACAACCGTATGGTTGAAACTGCCCCCAACAGCGGTCAGCATCAACAATAAAACCTTCACAGTGAAGGTTTCCAAAGCTATTAAGCTTTAACAAGTTCTACCATTTGGACGTCGTAAAGGACGCTGCCCCTAGGATCCCGCAAGGAATTGAAGCACCACTCACTTGACTCCCGCAATAATGCTCATGTCTTGACTATTACCAAACTTAATTATATGAATATGCACTCCACACCTCTAACTTTATCTAGTTTAATTTCAACCAAAATCATAAACAGATAATGCAATTATTACCACTAAAATGATGACTAATTACATCTAAACTATTTTTTTTTTTTTGGACAGCAGGGAGTAATAAGTAGCTAGGTAGACAAGAAAACAAATAAAAACACCCTAAAACCAAAGACGAACAGACACCAAGAAAAAGGAGGCAGAATAGGAAAAAAAAACAAACAAACTCTACCACAAAAACAGAAAACCGAGAACAACAGCAGCAAGATAAAAAATAATAACATCATTATATTGTTGTTGTCTTGAGTTTGCAAGCTAGTCCCACCACGAGATCGAAAGCTTCTTGTAGTGACTCTTAATACATAGATAAGAAAAAACACATATAAGAAAGTGTTTGAATGTCATCCAAAACATACCTGCTAACCTCAATTTGACCTTGGAAAACCACCTTATTTTCGAAGCACGGTATAAAACAAACATCACATAGTATCACTGCTTCCAACATCAGAGATGTTGAACCTCCCAAATTCGATGTATCAGCCACAAGAAGAACCCTCGAAATACTATTATTAAGAGGAACATCAACCCACCCATCATCAAAGTTTAGCCCAAGTTCGTCGAGCCATAGAATAATGAATCAACACTGCATGATCATTTTAGAATTAGTAGAGAGCAAATCAATTCCTCTATGAATTGAACCAATTTAAACCGTGCAAACAAAACTTGTTAGTCTTCAAACACCATTTTTTATTGTTTCCATATATACTCTTGTGAGACTTATTAGAGATTGTTACATTATTCTACCACTATAATCAGGCTGTATTTTATATTGTTGGATTTGTGTCAATTTTATGACTATATTGTGTCGACCCATTCATTTTTTTGACAGATTCGTGTTTGTCTTTATGTAACTTTACGTGTTGGGTTTCTGTCAACCACACCCATTTCATATTTTTCGACTTCTGGTTGTCGAGGTGGCTTTCAGTTTTTTAATTCAGTTTCTAAAAATCGGTTTTGATTATTTTTGACTCGATAATTGGTTTTCAATTTGATTTAAATTTAAAAAAGATGTTGACTGACATTATGCAGCTCAAATAAAATTAAATTAATGACTAAATGAAGTAATAAACACTATTTTTGTCCAAACCAATTGTAATGTCTGATATTTTGCTCGTTTGTTTAGTTTATATTAATATTAATTTTTTTGTTTTGGGTTATTTTAATTAATTTAAAAGTATAAAGGACTTAATGGAGTCAATTTCACTTAACCCGGGTTACCAAAGGGCCTTTGGCCTTGCGGTATCAAGGTGGCAAGGTGGGTTATGTAAGTGAGAGGTCACAGGTTCGACTCCCGTCAGAGGCAAGTTGAAATTTAGGTGGAGAAAACAAGTCTTGGGGTTAAGGAGTAGTTTAGGAGTAGGAGTAGAATAGTTTGTCGTTCAAAAAAAAAAATTTAACCCGGGTTGATCTAACTATCCTAAACATTTATTCTTATTCATGACCCGTTTCGAGTTCGGGTCATGTGAGAGGCCTTTTTACAGGCTTTCTTTAGATGGCCTTGAAAGATTGGGGGAAGAGGTAATTGTTTTTTCCAGTTTTTTAGTTGTGTTTGTTAGCTTATTTGAATTAGTAGTCTACTAGTGGAGTCCTAGATTTATGGAAGATCATGTCAAATATAACCGTCTTTGTAATTATTATCAACGAGGAAGTGGGTCTGTGCGTTGCGACGGGTATAAAGTTAAAATTATAAAAAATAACCAATAAAACATGAATAAATGGTTTCAGTGTTTAACAATGAGGGTTTTGAATTGCATTATAAAACACATTTATTGGACAACATGCTTGCTCAACCAATAAATGCATGTCATCCATAATATTTATGCAAATGTTAAACGTAAACAACAAGAAGTTAAACATACTCTCCAACGTAATTAGAAAATGAAAAAATTGCAAGCCAAAAGTTTCACTTACAATCATACAAATTCCGCAACGATGCATAAGTTGGTTTGGATCTATTAGGGATCAAAATGAAACCATAAAAGTCATGGGTCTAAAAAATTTGACTGTTTCGTTCCTCAATATTTGAATATTCGTCTTTTTGACATGTGATATGTTCATAATTATACATATTATGGGCATCATTTACCTTATATTTTGATCGATTTTTCACTCCAAATACGTGTAAAAGATATATAATTCGTTCATTTTTGTGATTCATAGGAACAAAAGCAGTTATTGACGAAGGAACGAATATCGAGGAAAATCTGACCAAGTGTGAAGCCACGACGGGTTCTCATTAATTTTCCAAGAAAAAAGAGTGATTTTTGGAGCCTACGACCGTAGTGGGCTAGGGCACGGGTTTGACCAAGTCAACATGGCCTACGACCATGGAGCTTAAGGCCTACGGTCGTAGGCGGCGCAGAATCCCTATAAAAACACAGTATCGGCCAAAACGATGGAGGTAGGATCAGAATTCGATTTAGCAGTACTTTACGAACTTTTTCCAGTATTTCTTCACATATGTAGGTTTGGCATAATTTTAGTTGATTAATCATTCGGGATTGATATTTGTGTGGATTGAAGCATTCGGTTAGCGGTAGTCGTTGGTTTTTCGTCCCTTTTTGCAAGATTTCGGTACATTCGTTCATTTTTCTTTCGTATTTCATAATGAATGCTATTAAGTTTTGTTTAGTTTCGGTTTTTATTATGGATCGTGAGTAGTTTATTGTTCACCCGCTTGGGATAACGAATTCTATGCATTAGTTGGTATATAATTGGATTGATTGATACGTTTTGGTTTATATTTGTCGGGATCTTGATTATTTCATGTTTTCTTGTTAAAAATCAGATTTTTATTAATCTTTTAGCATTGTTTTGCGATAATAACGTGTTAATTAAATCTGTGTTTTTAAAAAGAATGATGCTTTGAATGAAAATTTAATAGTCAATTATCTCTTCCACACATTGTATTGTGATAATGATTTGATAGTTGATTGTTAAACTAGAATTTTATGCGTTTGTCTTATGCATTGTCGTGCGATAATAGTGTTGATAAATCGTAAATTGATTTTTAAAGTAACGAAGTTAATTTGTTGGATTTCGGTATTGATCGATTATCTTTAGGCATTGTGTTGCGATTATAAGATTGATTGGTTAATATTGGAGTTTTGATGAGTTACTTTGTTTTCATCACGTGGTTATAAAGATTAAATATTTCAACTTGAAGTAATTAATTAATCGGTAAACTAAACCAAAATCCGGGCTTAATTTAATTTATAATTGGTTATCAACCGATTTGTTTTTAGTCAGTCAATCCAATAATATACCAATTAATACATAGAAATCGTTATCCCAAGCGGGTGAACAAGAAAACTACTCACTATTCATATTAAAAACCGAAACTAAACAAAACTTAATAGCATTCATTATGAAATACGAAAGAAAAATGAACGAATGTACCGAAATCTTGCAAAATGTGACAAAAAACCAACGATTACCGCTAACTGAATGCTTCAATCCACGCAAATATCAATCCCAAATGATTAATCAACTAAAACTATGCTAAACCTACTTAAATATGTGAAGAAATACTAGAAAAAATTCGTAAAATACTACTGAAAATCGAATTTTGCTCCTCCCTCCATCGTTCTGGTCGCTACTGTGTTTGTGTTTTTATAAGGATTCCGCGCCGCCTACGACCGTAGGCCTTAAGCTCCACGATCGTAGGCCATGTTGACTTGGTCAAACTCGTGCCCTAGCCCACTACGGTCGTAGGCTTCTCCTCCTACGGTCGTAGGCTCCAAAAATCACTACTTCAACTCTTTTCTTCTAGGAAAATTCATGAGAACCCGTTGTGGCTTCAAACTTGGTCGGATTTTTCTCGATGTCCGTTCCTTCGTCGATAAACCGCTTAATGAATCACAAAAATGAATGAATTATATATCTTTTTCACGTATTTGGAGTGAAAAATCGACCAAAATGCAAGGTAAATGATGCCAACAATATGTATAATTCTGAATATATCAAAATACCCCACACTTGAAATTTGTTTGTCCTCAAGCAAACTACTGCATAAATGTCTTTACTTGACCCTCATTTCAAAATAAACTCCCAAGAAACATGCAAGACTCAATATCATTAAAGATCTATAGACTATGAATTTGTAGTCAAAGCAAGAAACAATGAGACCACAAGATACAAAAAGTAGAATTGCAATGTCAACAACTTCCCACATTCATTACATGACTTAGCACCTCACAGTTTCCACTCATCACTCATATGTATAGGCTCGTACATTTTTCCAAATTCCGCTCAATGCCAGACATGTTAAAAGAATATCGACATATGCTTGAGAGTAAATCACACCTACATCGCTTAATGTCTGAAAATAAAGCACATTAAGGACTTGATAGGTTGTAACGAGGCCAGGCTAAATGCATGAGAAATATATGGCCAAAGTGGGCTAAAAGATTGGGATCCAAGATCAAGCAGCAATCAATAGAAGCATGTAACCAACATGAGACCAAATAAATCACTAAGAAAAGTACCCAAATATACTGGCTTAATTTATCACATCTAACAACAGCTCAGGACAACAATTCATTTCACTTTCTTATTCCAATTCTTTCTCTTTTCTTTTTCTTCTTTTTTTTCTTTTTTTTTCTTTTTCTTTTTCTTTTTTTTTATTTCTTTTCTTTTAAAATAACACTGAATTTTCAGATATGCAATCTATACCCAAAAAGAATTCTCTTAACCACACTAGCATCGTCGCGGTACAACACTAGATAAGTCAGGAAGAACCACACAAAAGCAGTTAATTACACATTACTTGAATGCTATCAAAACAAAACATAATCATCAAGGCTCACAGAGGATAAACAAAAGAATGATCCTAGATAATCCCTAAAGCTTGCTATTGAATCACGATCGCAATTCCGATTGATAACCAATTATAAATTCAATTAAGCATGGATTTTGGTTTAATTTACCGATTAATTAATTACTTCAAGTTAAAATATTTAATCTTTATAACCATGTGATGAAAACAAAGCAAATAATCAAGATTCCAACATTAACAAATAAATCTTATTATCGCAACACAATGCATAAAGATAATCGATTAACACTGAAATCCAACTAATTAACTTTGTCACTTTACAAATTAAACTTTACGGTTTATTAACCCTATTATCGCAACAAAATGCCTAAGAATTAACAAACGCACAAAATTCTAGATTAACAATCAACTATCAAATCAATATCGCAATACAATGCCTAGAAGATATAGTTGACTCTAAAATTTTCATTCAAAGCATCGTTCTTTTAAAAGCAGATTTAATTAACACTTTATTTTTGCAAAACAGTGCTAAAAGATTAATAAAAATCTTATTTTTAACAAGAAAACATGAAATAATCAACAATACAACAAATATAAACCAAAACTCATCAATCAATCCAATAATATACCAATTAATACATAGAATTCGTTATCTCAAGCGGGTGAACAAGGAAAACTACGCACTAATCATATTAAAACCCGAAATTAAGCTCAAATAAATAACAAACATGACAAACAGGAAGTTAAGGAACGAATGTACGAAAAAGCGCTGCTACAATGAAGAAATTGAACTCCAAAACTCGAACCGAATGCTTGCAAAATTTGGGAAAATCGAAATCCTAGGCTAAAACTATGATTATAACTTCAAAAACCTACTTCAATATGGGAAGAAAAACTGGAAAAAATCGTAAAACTATGCTGAAAATCGTATACTGCTTCCTCTTTCTTCGTTCTGGTCGTTTCTGCTATGTTTATAGGGATTTTGCGCCGCCTACGACCGTAAGCCTTAAGCTCCACGGTCGTAGGCTATGTTGACTTGGTCAAACTCGTGCCCTAGCCCACGGTAATGCTCCAATATCCCCTATGGTCGTAAGCTTCCCCCTTCTACGGTCGTAGGCTCCAAAAATCACCACTTCAACTCTTTTAATTTTGGAAAATCATGAGAACTCGTCGTGGCTTCAAACTTGGTCGGCTTTTCCTCGATATTCATTCCTTCGTCGATAAAACCTCTTTTGTCCTATGAGTCACAAAAATGAATGAATTAAATATCTTTTTCACGTATTTCGAGAGAAAAACCAACAAAAATGCAAGGTAAATGATGCCAAAAACATGTTTAAATATGAACATATCAATATCCATTGCACGAAGCATAGCATAACCAACTCTGACAATGCTTGGTAAATCACAACAAACGCCATGTGATCCAAGCGCTCTTCAACTTCGAGAGTGCTTGGTAAATCACAACCATTGCCCAAACACTGAGTACTTGCAATACATATACGAAAGCAAGGGTCAAGTCAAGCACCTATAACAAACAGGTCCCAATCCATGGTTGTGGAAGCCTGCTAAACACCTAAATTTGGTATTGCTTTTAATTAGAAATGAACTTTTCATGATCACTATATTGAGATAATAATGACATATCAATAACATACGCAAAAACAACCATTGGAATCCTTGATGAGTAACAGTGAAGCATCACTTTTCTATACAAATTCACAAAACACATTATTTAATAAGTGCAGTAGCAGCATAAAAGAAATGCAGTATTGATGTCTTAATAGTTATATACCAAAAATAAGAACTAATAGATAATTAGGCAATTGTATCTATCGTTTACTAGCATATAAATGGCAAGAACCGAGTTATCGATCTCGAGGACACAGTGTAAAAATGATGATAATAAACTCGTTGTCAATAATTAGTCTAAATGAAAATGTGATTTGATTTTTAAGAAAACGAAATACCAAATTTAGAAACTATTAATCAATTAAAAACTATTTAACTAAATGCTACTTGAATATATAAAGCGCACTAAGATTAAACGATTACAAAGATTTAAATCAGATAATAAACGGTAATCATTCAAGTTTACTCCCCCGGCACATTAGATGGCTTGTAAAAGAAATACAACATAAGTTAAAAGTTATGAGAATATAATCGAGTGCTACAAGTTCCTCTTTTGACTTATTTGCTTTTACATTAAAAGATTGATAACTCGGAAATCTCCTAATAAACTAACCGATTAATTACACAAAGATAATATCCATACAAATCGATTTCTTGAAAGGTGAATCCATTTTCGCAAACACACATATAATGCTAGATTTTCATTCGAACAAATTATTCCCGTTGATAGAATTTAAAATACATGAACTAAATCCTTTCACTATTTCTAGCTCAAAGCCAAACAAACTCATAGACAAATCCGTAAAGAATGACTAACAAATTAATTTGAGATTTCGCTTTTAAACAACTCATTAATCACCAAATAAAACATGTATTTCAAATATCCATCAAGAGATAAGTCTAACAAGAAACCGAAATGAGAAACAACTAAAAACTTGCTAGCAAATGTGCATCTAATGTTTGGGGGTTGACAAACCCGAATGATTACATAAACGACTACTCACTAGTCATAGAGAATGAGCTAAAAACACAACTAAAAGAGAAGTTCATATAAATAAACAATGGTTAACAAAGAGAACTCCCCAAATGATTGTCAAATTAGTTCCACTTGCATCAACTCTTAGCCCTCCATGTGATATTTGCAGAGAAAAGTTTGTAGCCTCCAAACCCAACCTTAGGTAATGAGATGTCCCTCAATTTCAGAGAAAAGATGCTTAAATAGCATCAAATCTGTACAAGGTCGGGCCGTTATGGCCTAAAGTCTCGCGTCGCTACTGACTTATGTACGAAGTGGTCAAACGTGTTGCTGAGGGTAGCGCCGCTAAGGGGACTATGGTCGCGCCGCGATAATGCTATTGCTCGAATCATGGAAATGCCACAATTATGGTAGCGACGCGAAATTGGCATAGATCGCGCCGCGAGCTTCTGTCTGTTCAGGACCTGCGATTAAAATTGTTCTTGTCGTGTGGAAGAGAGAAAACTCTCCGAATTGTCTAGTAACCTGAAAACATGAATATAGGTAAATGGATGCGATATAAATGTGTTTTAGATAAAAATCAGAAAAACTAGGGGTAAAAGTGAAGCAATTATAAAGTCGAATAGCGTTGCATCAAGTATAAATAAACAAATAACCAAGATTTGAATTACGATATTAGCTTCAATGGGTCAATTTGTGTACCAAGGTCAATGTTAAAATTACATAGAAGCAAACAATCGTATTAAATCAGAAATCAAAATGTAAAAGAGGTCCAACTGAAATATAAGGATTAATTCTCTAATTTCTTATTTATTACTTTCAGTTTCAATGCTATAAGCTATTTCATAAGTTCCATTTTAAAAATTTTCTTTATTTGTTGTGAGTGTAATGTTTAGTTGCATTTGAAATTTACACAAAAAAAATACAAACTTTAAGGATACAAAAACACGATTGTAACATATCATACTTCCATCATAACATCTATACTGCTAAGGTAAGTTGTGATGCTAATTGAGGAATTAAACCGCTTTTTGTAACAACAACTGCAACTACATACAAATTACACCAAACCCTTAAGAATCCAAGAACAAATACAGGATACCAACTTTGAAGTGTTTAAATCACTTTTTAATTGTAATTATATTATATATCGAACAAATGATTTTTAATTTATATATATATATATATAGACACACACACATGTGTGTGTAACATAAGAAGTTTACCAATGAGATGGATCAAGAGAATATTAAAAATTCCTTACATGCAACATACTAAAAATCTTGTTATATAATCACACCACCACTTGTTACAAAATTTAAGTTATAATATATGTAGTGGAAAATAGAAACTCTCAAAGAAATAAAAGAAACATAACCAGTCAAAGAATTGTTCCCTTGCATACCTATTCTTATGATTGAAAGAAAGAAATCAGATCGAATTCTGCTTCAGGAAAGCGATGTCGTTACTGCCTCCTACAACACGAATAAATTTACAAAAACCATATAAGAACCCTTTTTTATATTTAAAATACATCATACAAACATCTAAGAGTGAATGTTAATTTCGTTCACTCAATCAAATAAAAAGGAGTATCGAACTAATGTATCTACCAGAAATCGTAGATTTGAACTATCATAGTTAGGCAACATCAACACGGTTTTACAGTATTTTTTAAACTATATGTTTTTGTTTTTGTTTAACATCTTTTAATAAATTTAATATACTTTTGTTTACAAAGAAAATCAAAAGCATATAAATATCGTAAGGTGTGCTTGAAAGTTGAAAATCCAACATCTAAAACAACATTTAAATGCATACAAGGTGTTGATCATAAGGGGATACGTTTGAAAAAAAATTTAGAGAAAACCACTAACCATAGCAAAGCCACCTTAAATAACAACTTTGGAGGAACCAATGTGAAATTTTTTTTTCCAACGGGACACTGCAAAAGAAATTTGTAAAACTTGTATCAACAACAAAGTACGTACATCAAATACAAACATTAATTCCACCGACTTATGAGTTTTTAAACCCTTTAAAGTATCCACAAACAAAGACGTCAAACACAAATATTGTTGTTCACGATATTCATTACATCATTATACAATGGAAACATATTGTCTAAACCTAAAATCTAAAAGAAAAAAGATTAGTCAGTCATATGAAGCCATGTCTAAACCTAAAAACGTAAATAAACTTTGTGATGAATTTATCAAATAATCAAAACAATACATAAAAGAAGAAGAGAAAAATAAACTCAAATATAAATTCAATAGCGAGCAAATAATTATATTGAACTTACATCTAGAAAAAAATAAAAAACTAAATTATGTATAAACCAGATGTGAAGTAGAGAACCAAAGATAGTTGTAAATTTGTAACCAAATTAAGGATGAAGAAAAAGAAGAAGGATTGTCAACAATAAAAAGTAATGATAGCTTTTTTTGACGTGTAAATTTAGGTTACAGACGTTGAGAAGATAGATGATGCAGGAGACAAAAGTCAAAGAAATCCATCCAAATAGTCCTCTTCACTATGCTTGTTCACGTGGTCTTTAAAGAGACAAAATTGAAAAAATAAATAAATATATAAGAGAATATCATGAACAGCTTAGGAACAATGTCCATTTATCTTGATAAATGTTAGTATTGTAATGTAATATAGTATGTAACGACCCGATTATTTAATATAATGGGTAATTAATAATTATTGTAATAGAACACGATTCAGAATAGTAATTAATAATCATGTGAATGAATGTTGGTGTACAAATCCTAAGAATATATGTCATGAATATATAAAAAGTACTTTAAAAGAAATGCTAATAATTCTAGGGGTAAGTTGGTTAATATGTGAGAGTTATGGGTAGAAAGAAAAGAAGGAGGAAACCTTCTTTCTCTTTTGCTTTATACATACGCAGACAAACACACACATATGTGTGTGTTCATCTTTTTCCAACATTCCAAAATAGAGAGAAAAAGAGGATAGGAGAAAAAGAAGAAGAAGCCAAAATCAAACTTTTGTTGAAGATTCCTGTTGATTTCGAAAGATCCAAGAGGTATCACTCTCATTATAAATCTTGTCATTTATTTTCTTCTCCTCTCCATCTTCATATGTAGAAGATGAGAAACCCAAATGGGTTTTATGAACAATATGGAGAAATCGTTAGATCTTGAAGTATGATAATGAAACATAGTAAGAATCATCATTTTTAAACATATTGTTCAAGTTTTACGAATGTTGGTGGGTTTTAGCTTAAAAACCCGAAAATGGAGTTCTATGAACTCTTGATGATTTAAAAGAATGAAATGGTGTTGTGATAGTTTTAAATAGGTTTAAAAAGGGTATATATATGTTTGGGGATGACCCCAAACCGTTTATAATAAATGTAAGGAATGTTAGTAGTTTTGAGCATTAAATCCGTAAGGCAGAAATGCAGACCTGCACTTGAACTCGGCGAGTTCCCTGGTGAACTCGGCGAGTTCCCCTTGATTTTTGAAAGAAAAATTTCTAAGTTAAAAGATTCGGATATGGTGGGATCCGAATTTCGGATGGGTTGGTCCGAAATTCGGATGTGGCTAGAACCGAGTTCGGACCTTATTTCGGTTAGGAGGGATCCGAAATTCGGATGCTCCTTGACCCGAGTTCGGATGACTTGAAACCCGGCTGGTCCCTGACCCGAATTCGGATGGGGAACTCGGCGAGTTCGGTCCCTTACTCGGCGAGTTCGGCCCAGTTCTGGCCAGAAATTGTAATTTTAATTAATCCTTGGGATCGTTTGCCATAATAACTTATGTCACCAATTTTGAAGAATAATTAGCCCAAAATAATTATGTAGGTCGATGCCAAAAAAAAATTAATTGGGTCTTGCGACTAATACGTCCGGACCAAAAGTTAAGAAAATTATAAGCTGTGAGACTTATAAAATATTATATTATGAACCTAATTGTAGGGGTTTTGACGGGTTAAGTCACGTGAAGGCTGTCACTCTTACCTTGACGATTATAACTCGGTTTTGAGGCCGAGAGCGTATTGTGTATCACTGTGAGTTCTAGTATTAACGTATTTGCATGCATATCATGAATTGTATGTTACTGCTTTCATATTATTGTTGTCACTTTCATGATTTGCCATCTCATATATTATTGTTATCATAATATCACTCGGTTGATAGTCGTTGATCATTCATTTGACCTCTCTGCCGAGACGGTAAGCCTGAGTGTGGTAACCTAGCGGAATCTTAATGGTAAGCCTGTGTGTGGTAACCATTATTGCCTGTAAAACGGTAAGCCTGTGTGTGGTAATCGTATGGCATCACTGTAAACTGCATATCGATAAGCCTGTGTCTGTGGTAATCGAACAGTAAATTGTAAACCCATTGTTCGGTAAGCTTGTGTATGGTAACCGCAATGTGGTAGTTTGTTAGCCATTGGTTGGCCTCCTAAAATTGATAGTTGAATTCATGGCATTGCATGGCATCATTCATATATCGCATGATACTTTAATCTAGAATCTCACTAAACAACTTTGTTGTTTACCCGATAGTTGTTATTTCCTTTCAGGATCTGTTAAGGGCAAAGGCCCGGCTGGCCCAAGTTGTTAGGCATCGGTTGGAGCTCGGATAGGAGCTCAGTATTTTGTGGATGATTGGGGTGGGAGTAGCAGACTTCCATTTTTGGACGTATACGAATTAGTTGATGTTCATTAATTCGTTTGTAACTAAATTGATGACTTAATCTTGTAACCCCAGTTACATTGCTCCGTGATTTCCGACACTCCGTTGTGTCTTATGCAAAGTGTTTGGAATCACGTTGATGATTATTAATGTATTGCAAAAGTTTTAATTAGATCGTATTTCCACAAGTACTCTGTATAAATTAACATATATTGGTATCGAAATACTCGTATTAGTTGTATGGGTGTTTCAATTTGGTATCAGAGATGGAGCTCATAGACAGAGTATAGTCGACGATACTCTACTCTGAGCACGGTTTCAGATGCTGTTATTGACCCACCTAGGCGGCAATATTATAACAATTACAATTGACCTTGGCCTAGGATGGGATAATGTTGGGTAGACTTTTAAGATTATGACTTGATGTAAACATAATTATATACATATATACATATATATACGAATAAATTTCATGTGCACACTTGGATGTGAAAGAAGTGTTGAACCGACCTGTAACTGTTGGTTGCAGACAATGTCGGATAAACAGTCGAATCGCGTTCTACACCAGGAGGTAGAACATTCAAACGACGGGGGAGGCAGGGATCAGTCTCCAGATTATAAAAATGAATCCAGTTTCCGTACTGGTGGAGGGTCCAGAGAGGACCAAATGATGCAGATGATGGCTCAGATGCTGGAACAAAATCGCCAGCAGAATGAGCTAATGACCCAATTACTTGCTTCCCAGAACGTGCAGGGAAAGAAAAATAATGCTGAAGGGGAGCAAGCAAGTAACGATAATACGGAAGGTGCTGGGAGTGGAAGTAGGGCCGAAAGGCCTAAGAAAGATAAAGAAAGGAAGCACGGCTCCTCTAAGTCAAAAAGGGGAATGTCGTACAAGAATTTTTTTGGTTGTCGTCCCCCAGCGTTCAATGGACGGGCAACTACGGTGGAGGCCTTGGACTGGATCAAGGCAATCGAAAAATTATTCCGAGTCACCGACGTCAGCGACGATAAAAAGGTGCAGTACGCGGCTGCGCAGTTTGTTGGTCCTGCTTTAACGTGGTGGGATTCAGAGGTCGAGATAATGGGTTTAGATGTTGCGGCGAAAATGTCCTGGGTAGAGTTCAAGACCAGGTTCGACAAGAATTTCTGTCCGGCTGTTGCGGTACAGAAGATAAAAAGAGATTTTCTCACGTTTCAGCAAGGAGAGTTGTCAGTGGACGATTATCTGATCGAGTTTAACTCGAAAGCAATGTTTGTAGGGACGGTAATTGCTGACGAAAAGCAAAAGACCGATTATTTTGTGGAAGGACTGCGGAGTGAGATCCGCGAGATGGTGACGGTTCGCGCAGTCGAATCTTTCGAGAAAGCTGTGGAGTATGCGCGACTCCGAGAATATGAATTGTTCCGAAGGGAACAGGAATTATCAGGATCAAAGAAAGCGAAAGTTGAGTCTTCGCCGGGGACGTTTAAACAACCCCAGCAATCATTTTCAAAGAATGTGGACTCTCGTTCACGTTCCCAATCGTCAAGGCACTCAAGGAAGCCTGCTAGCTCCAACAACTCTCAGTCCAAATCTCAGTTTTCCAATTCGGCGCCTGTGTGTAACCGTTGCGGGAAACTTCATCGTGGGGAATGTTTGTCCCCTATCGTGTGCCATGGCTGTGGAGAAGAGGGACACATACGTCCTGCGTGCCCTAAGCGAACTGATGCGTGCTACGAATGTGGCCAGGTGGGCCACCTTGCTCGGAATTGTCCAAAGAAGAGGTTGGCGACGTTCGAAAGTAAAGGCTCAGTCGCAAAACCTAATTTTGTGGGTGGTTCCTCCCAATCAAAGAGGAATCCACCTAAGCCTCAAGCCAGGGTTTATCAGATCACAGCTGCCGAGGCGCAGGATGTGCCGGATGTCGTAACCGGTACTTTTCTTCTGAACTCATTACCTGCTGTAGTATTATTTGATTCCGGTGCAAGTGTGTCTTTTGTTTCTAAATCATTTGCACGAAAGTTAGATGTTGTACCTTCTTTGATGCCTTTCCCTCTATCTGTTGATGTGGCAAGCGGGAAATCGGTTTGTGCCACCCAAATATATCATGACTGCGTGCTAACCTTAGATGGACATAACTTCGATGTCGACCTTGTCCCCATAGATACGAAAGAATTTGATGTAATAGTTGGCACGGATTGGTTGGCCAATAATCTTGCCACTATTGCTTGTGCGAAACGAATTGTTCGTTTATTCACGCCGGAAGGCGAAGAAATATTTGTGTATGGGGATAGACGAAAAAGGGAAGCCGCAGTGATTTCGGTAGCTAAGGCTCGGAAAAATTTAAGTAAAGGCTGTCAATGCTTCTTGGCTTGTGTGTTGAATACTAAGAAAGAATGGAAAAGCCTTAAGGATGTACCAGTGGTTAATGAATATCCCGAAGTGTTCCCTGATGATTTACCGGGATTGCCACCGGATCGATCTGTAGAATTCCGGATTGAATTGGTGCCGGGAGCGGCACCAATTGCGCGTGCCCCGTATCGTTTAGCACCTTCGAAAATGAAGGAAATGATGGCACAACTGGAAGAATTATTAGAGAAAGGGTTCATTCAGCCGAGTACCTCGCCTTGGGGTGCTCCGGTTCTATTCGTACGAAAGAAAGACGGAACCTTGCGAATGTGCATAGATTATAGAGAACTGAACAATGTGACTATAAAGAATAAGTATCCTTTGCCTCGTATTGATGACTTGTTCGATCAACTACAAGGAGCTGCTTATTTCTCGAAGATAGACCTTCGTTCAGGTTATCATCAACTTAAGATCCGTGAGGAAGATGTGCCGAAAACGGCTTTTCGGACCCGATATGGACACTATGAGTTCTTAGTGATGCCTTTTGGGCTCACAAATGCTCCTGCAGCTTTTATGGACTTAATGAATCGGGTGTGCCGTCCAATGCTTGACAAGTCAGTCATAGTGTTTATCGACGACATCTTGGTGTATTCAAAGACGGAGGAGGATCATGCGGTTCATCTGAGACAATTGCTCGAACTTCTTCGAGGCGAACAGTTGTATGCCAAATTCTCAAAGTGCGAGTTTTGGCTACGACAAGTGCAATTTTTAGGGCATGTTATATCTTGTGAGGGTGTTTCTATGGATCCCTCCAAGATCGAGGCCATTAAAAGTTGGGAAGCGCCGAGAAATGTTGCTGAAATTCGTAGCTTCCTTGGATTGGCCGGCTATTATCGACGATTCATCCAAGACTTCTGAAAGATAGCCGTCCCACTCACTTCGTTGACTCGTAAGAATGCGAAGTTTGTGTGGGAAAAGCCACAGATTGAGGCATTTCAAATTTTAAAGAGTCGTTTGACGGACGCTCCGGTGCTTGCGTTGCCGGAAGGAAACGAAGATTTTGTCGTTTATAGCGATGCCTCGATAAATGGGTTGGGTTGTGTGCTGATGCAACGAGGAAAAGTGATAGCTTATGCATCGAGACAGCTAAAGGATTATGAAAAGAGTCGTCCGACTCATGATTTGGAGTTAGATGCTGTCACGTTTGCGTTAAAAATCTGGCGACATTATCTGTACGGCACTAAATGCCAGTTGTTTACTAATCATAAGAGCCTGAGGCATATCTTTGATCAGAAAGAATTAAATATGCGACAGAGACGCGCTGTGGAATTGATCAAGGATTATGACTGTGAAATCCTTTACCACCCTGGGAAGGCCAATGTAGTGGCTGACGCTTTAAGCAGAAAGAGATATCCGGAAGCGACTTGCTATGAGCTAACGCATGTAGTTGTGAGTTCCTCTATCCTTGACGTCATTCGGAAATGGCAAATCGAGGGCCTTAAAGAGGAAAATATTAAGTCTGAGCGAATGGTTGGTCAAAGCGTGTTGTTAACCGAGGGTAGCAACGGGTTGAAAATGTTTAAGGATCGTATTTGGGTGCCGAAGATTGGTGAGGTGCGCAAAATAATTTTAGAAGATGGTCATAATTCGAAGTTCTCAATTCACCCCGGGAGTTCAAAAATGTATCAGGATTTGAAATCCGAATATTGGTGGCCCGGAATGAAGCGAGACGTTGGTAATCATGTTGAAAGGTGTTTGACTTGCTTACGAGTCAAGGCCGAGCATCAAAAGCCCTCTGGAAATTTGCAACCCCTCGAGATACCCGAATGGAAGTGGGACCACATCACGATGGATTTTGTGGTAAAGCTTCCGAAGACCCAAAGACAACATGATGCTATATGGGTTATTGTGGATCGACTGACGAAATCCGCACACTTTTTGCCGATACGAGAAAACTTTCCTTTGGAAAGGTTGGCGCGAATGTATATCGATGAGATTATTGTACGCCATGGGATTCCAAAATCTATTGTTTCGGATCGTGATTCGAGATTTACGTCGAGATTCTGGCAAAGTATGCAAGATCAGTTGGGAACACGTGTCAATTTGAGTACGGCGTTTCGTCCCCAGACTGACGGCCAGACCGAGCGCACTAATCAAACAATGGAAGATATGTTGCGTGCGTGCGTGATCGAGCTTGGTGGAAATTGGGATACGCACCTACCACTTGTGGAATTTGCCTACAACAATAGTTATCATTCTTCGATAAAGATGGCTCCGTATGAGCCGTTGTATGGCCGAAAGTGTCGAACTCCGACGTGTTGGCGAGAAGCAGGCGAGAAACCGTTAGCGGGTCCCGAATTGCTTCAAGAGACGCATGATAAAATTCAGATTATTCGTGAGCGAATCAAAGCTGCCCAAGACCGACAGAAGGCATACTCCGACAAACGCCACAAAGATATAGAGTTTGCTGTGGGAGATTCCGTGATGCTGAAAGTATTTCCGTGGAAGGGAATTATGAGATTTGGGAAGCGAGGAAAGCTAAGTCCTCGATATGTCGGACCGTTTCCTATCACCGAGCGTGTCGGTGCCCAAGCTTATAAGTTAGATCTGCCCGCTGAGTTGGCAGGAATTCATAACACCTTCCACGTTAGCTATTTGAAGCGAAGTCCGATCAACCCTGCAGTGACCGTTCCTTTGGATGATGTGCAAATCGATGAGCGGTTACGCTATGTAGAAGAACCTGAAAAGATTATCGGCGACAAAGTAATCAACCTAAGGAATAAGGAGATTGAGATGGTGCTCGTTTGTTGGAAGCACCACCGTGGATCTCTGATGACTTGGGAGACAAAGGCTGAAATGATGGCCAAATACCCCGCTCTGTTTGAAAGAAACTGATTCCGTGGGCGGAATCCTTTTAAGAGGGGAGGAATTGTAATGACCCGATTATTTAATATAATGGGTAATTAATAATTATTGTAATAGAACACGATTCAGAATAGTAATTAATAATCATGTGAATGAATGTTGGTGTACAAATCCTAAGAATATATGTCATGAATATATAAAAAGGACTTTAAAAGAAATGCTAATAATTCTAGAGGTAAGTTGGTTAATATGTGAGAGTTATGGGTAGAAAGAAAAGAAGGAGGAAACCTTCTTTCTCTTTTGCTTTATACATACGCAGACAAACACACACATATGTGTGTGTTCATCTTTTTCCAACATTCCAAAATAGAGAGAAAAGAGGATAGGAGAAAAAGAAGAAGAAGCCAAAATCAAACTTTTGTTGAAGATTCCTGTTGATTTCGAAAGATCCAAGAGGTATCACTCTCATTATAAATCTTGTCATTTATTTTCTTCTCCTCTCCATCTTCATATGTAGAAGATGAGAAACCCAAATGGGTTTTATGAACAATATGGAGAAATCGTTAGATCTTGAAGTATGATAATGAAACATAGTAAGAATCATCATTATTAAACATATTATTCAAGTTTTACGAATGTTGGTGGGTTTTAGCTTAAAAACCCGAAAATGGAGTTCTATGAACTCTTGATGATTTAAAAGAATGAAATGGTGTTGTGATAGTTTTAAATAGGTTTAAAAAGGGTATATATATGTTTGGGGATGACCCCAAACCGTTTATAATAAATGTAAGGAATGTTGGTAGTTTTGAGCATTAAATCCGTAAGGCAGAAATGCAGACCTGCACTTGAACTCGGCGAGTTCCCTGGTGAACTCGGCGAGTTCCCCTTGATTTTTGAAAGAAAAATTTCTAAGTTAAAAGATTCGGATATGGTGGGATCCGAATTTCGGATGGGTTGGTCCGAAATTCGGATGTGGCTAGAACCGAGTTCGGACCTTATTTCGGTTGGGAGGGATCCGAAATTCGGATGGTCCTTGACCCGAGTTCGGATGACTTGAAACCCGGCTGGTCCCTGACCCGAATTCGGATGGGGAACTCGGCGAGTTCGGTCCCTTACTCGGCGAGTTCGGCCCAGTTCTGGCCAGAAATTGTAATTTTAATTAATCCTTGGGATCGTTTGCCATAATAACTTATGTCACCAATTTTGAAGAATAATTAGCCCAAAATAATTATGTAGGTCGATGCCAAAAAAAAAAATTTAATTGGGTCTTGCGACTAATACGTCTGGACCAAAAGTTAAGAAAATTATAAGCTGTGAAACTTATAAAATATTATATTATGAACCTAATTGTAGGGGTTTTGACGGGTTAAGTCACGTGAAGGCTGTCACTCTTACCTTGACGATTATAACTCGGTTTTGAGGCCGAGAGCGTATTGTGTATCACTGTGAGTTCTAGTATTAACGTATTTGCATGCATATCATGAATTGTATGTTACTGCTTTCGTATTATTGTTGTCACTTTCATGCTTTGCCATCTCATATATTATTGTTATCATAATATCACTCGGTTGATAGTCGTTGATCATTCATTTGACCTCTCCGCCGAGACGGTAAGCCTGAGTGTGGTAACCTAGCGGAATCTTAATGGTAAGCCTGTGTGTGGTAACCATTATTGCCTGTAAAACGGTAAGCCTGTGTGTGGTAATCGTATGGCATCACTGTAAACTGCATATCGATAAGCCTGTGTCTGTGGTAATCGAGCAGTAGATTGTAAACCCATTGTTCGGTAAGCTTGTGTATGGTAACCGCAATGTGGTAGTTTGTTAGCCATTGGTTGGCCTCCTAAAATTGATAGTTGAATTCATGGGATTGCATGGCATCATTCATATATCGCATGATACTTTAATCTAGAATCTCACTAAACAACTTTGTTGTTTACCCGATAGTTGTTATTTCCTTTCAGGATCTGTTAAGGGCAAAGGCCCGGCTGGCCCAAGTTGTTAGGCATCGGTTGGAGCTCGGATAGGAGCTCAGTATTTTGTGGATGATTGGGGTGGGAGTAGCAGGCTTCCATTTTTGGACGTATACGAATTAGTTGATGTTCATTAATTCGTTTGTAACTAAATTGATGACTTAATCTTGTAACCCCAGTTACATTGCTCCGTGATTTCCGACACTCCATTGTGTCTTATGCAAAGTGTTTGGAATCACGTTGATGATTATTAATGTATTGCAAAAGTTTTAATTAGATCGTATTTCCACAAGTACTCTGTATAAATTAACATATATTGGTATCGAAATACTCGTATTAGTTGTATGGGTGTTTCAATTTGGTATCAGAGATGGAGCTCATAGACAGAGTATAGTCGACGATACTCTACTCTGAGCACGGTTTCAGATGCTGTTATTGACCCACCTAGGCGGCAATATTATAACAATTACAATTGACCTTGGCCTAGGATGGGATAATGTTGGGTAGACTTTTAAGATTATGACTTGATGTAAACATAATTATATACATATATACATATATATACGAATAAATTTCATGTGCACACTTGGATGTGAAAGAAGTGTTGAACCGACCTGTAACTGTTGGTTGCAGACAATGTCGGATAAACAGTCGAATCGCGTTCTACACCAGGAGGTAGAACATTCAAACGACGGGGGAGGCAGGGATCAGTCTCCAGATTATAAAAATGAATCCAGTTTCCGTACTGGTGGAGGGTCCAGAGAGGACCAAATGATGCAGATGATGGCTCAGATGCTGGAACAAAATCGCCAGCAGAATGAGCTAATGACCCAATTACTTGCTTCCCAGAACGTGCAGGGAAAGAAAAATAATGCTGAAGGGGAGCAAGCAAGTAACGATAATACGGAAGGTGCTGGGAGTGGAAGTAGGGCCGAAAGGCCTAAGAAAGATAAAGAAAGGAAGCACGGCTCCTCTAAGTCAAAAAGGGGAATGTCGTACAAGAATTTTTTTGGTTGTCGTCCCCCAGCGTTCAATGGACGGGCAACTACGGTGGAGGCCTTGGACTGGATCAAGGCAATCGAAAAATTATTCCGAGTCACCGACGTCAGCGACGATAAAAAGGTGCAGTACGCGGCTGCGCAGTTTGTTGGTCCTGCTTTAACGTGGTGGGATTCAGAGATCGAGATAATGGGTTTAGATGTTGCGGCGAAAATGTCCTGGGTAGAGTTCAAGACCAGGTTCGACAAGAATTTCTGTCCGGCTGTTGCGGTACAGAAGATAAAAAGAGATTTTCTCACGTTTCAGCAAGGAGAGTTGTCAGTGGACGATTATCTGATCGAGTTTAACTCGAAAGCAATGTTTGTAGGGACGGTAATTGCTGACGAAAAGCAAAAGACCGATTATTTTGTGGAAGGACTGCGGAGTGAGATCCGCGAGATGGTGACGGTTCGCGCAGTCGAATCTTTCGAGAAAGCTGTGGAGTATGCGCGACTCCGAGAATATGAATTGTTCCGTAGGGAACAGGAATTATCAGGATCAAAGAAAGTGAAAGTTGAGTCTTCGCCGGGGACGTTTAAACAACCCCAGCAATCATTTTCAAAGAATGTGGACTCTCGTTCACGTTCCCAATCGTCAAGGCACTCAAGGAAGCCTGCTAGCTCCAACAACTCTCAGTCCAAATCTCAGTTTTCCAATTCGGCGCCTGTGTGTAACCGTTGCGGGAAACTTCATCGTGGGGAATGTTTGTCCCCTATCGTTCAGCTTATAATCGAACATAAACGAACTATAAAACAATCGTTAAATGAATAAAAACAAACGAAAGTAAATAAACAATTAAGCGAACATTAATGAACAATTTAATAAATACAAACAAACAAACATAAATAAACAATTAAACGAACATGAAACAAATGAAGTCATTGTTCGTGTTTGTTTATCTTATTAAACAAACACAAATTTTTGTTCATGTTCATCGTTTAATAAATGAACGAACATAAACGAATTTTCCGTCTAACGGTTCGTTTACAACTCTAGCTATAATATATCTTCATTATCAATGACAAAAGTTATAATTTTAGACAATGAAAACGATGAAATCAGAAAATGTAACAAGTAACAGAAGAATATTAGTGTCAAAATACATAAGATGTGCTAGAAATAACAACGAGAAATTCTGTTTCACTTCTCAATCAAATAACCATTGTCCAACTGTTCAAACAACATAAGAAATGAATGAACCCCTTAAAAATAGTATGTTGTATTTTAAATTTTTTAAAAATACATTATTCTTTGACTCCTGAGCATGAAAATATTTAGAACCGACACCCTGAATATATCCATAAATCCGTAATAAAAACACAAGAAAATGATCGAAGGCGAGCGACAAGTATATTTAAAGAAAAACAATAAGTCAAATTCGGTCTTTGTATTAAACATAGGGGGAAATAGAATACGAACAAAGTAGTAAAATAGCATGCACGAGCTGTATGTATGTAATGTAATACACGGCCCCTACCCAAACATCAAAGACGACAATGACTTTTGGCACGCAAACTTTAAATTCACTTTATGTAATTTAAACATGAAAAGTTATAACGACTCACCTGCTTCCTTTAATTTCTTTGACAACTTCAATCTTCTTGATGAAATCAATTTACATGTATCCCATTTTTTTTGGACAAGTTGCACCTCTCCCCAGCGGGAACACCACCCCCCAGCGGCCCCGACGCGGCTTCTCCCCCCTCCAACGGCTTGTGCTCTCTCTTTCTCTTTTCTCTTTCTCTCTAAAACTAATTGGGTTAATGGATATTAAGATTAATTTTTAGAATGGTGGGTATTTCTAAAAACTTAGAATGAAAATGATGGAGAGAAAAAAGATGATGGGGCGCTGAGATGTACGAAATCGTACATTTGGAAGGGATGAGTACACCCTAATTTATTCTTAACTAGTTGTTACTTGTTAGCCCACGTATTACGTGGATTTTAATTTATAAATTAATTGTTTGCTAAAAATCTATACAAATGTAAATTACATATTAAAATGTTTATTTTTCTACCAAAAAAGTTACAAAAACACTATTGTTTTGCGTTATGAACATAATTAAATTTTTTTTATTGTAGTATGAAGAGTACTAATATGTGTTATCGTTATAAAACTCTTTATTTTTTGATTTATTCATATTTAACTAATAAAAATTAAAAAAAAAATAGTTTTACATAAAACACAATTTAAATAGTTTTATTAAAAGAATTTATAAAACATTTCATTAGCAATACTACATTATTTAACTTTTAAATATACGAAATAATGTCTAGTTAGCTAAATTAGAAGTTAGATGTATGGAAGACATTAAAGTCATTTAAAAATTATTTTTTATTTATAGGAGCTAAATTCGATAACACTTGATTGTAATTTTACTTAATATTTAAATATAAATTACATAATTAACTAAGAGGATTATATATGAAAAATTGAGCGGAAAAATGAAATTTTAATTAGATGAGGATGCGACACGTGTCGCTATTTTTATTAATAGATATAGATAGATTAGAGTTAGAGATTTCACCTCATTCAAGTATAAGGGTTGAATGGGACAGTTAAAGTTTAAGAAAATCAATTAAATTTATATATATCTAAAAGTAATTATAAAAATCTTTATTTAATACATATTTTTGAAGATTTTGTTTTAAATATAACGAAACTATATGTATTGTAACTTAGTTTTTTTATTATCGATCGTTTTGACCAATCCATCTGTTTGGCTTGTACGGCTGAAATCGCTACCTATCTATCATGGTATCAATTAATCCAAGCTCCAACGATATTTAAAATTAGTTTATATGAGAAAGTGTTTATTTCTTGTGTAAAAACAGTAAATCTTCTTAAAATGAAGAACTGGAATAAATTTATGGTAAATGTCAATATTCTTTTTATCCATGAAAATATATAATTTATTAATTTTAAATTAATTTTCATTCTTAATTATTTCTAGGGTATTGTAAATAAAAAGAAGTTGATGCCCGTGGATGGATCGAGATTGTAATTTGCATGATCAAATGTCCTGTGATTTTTCTGTCTAAAAGGGAAAGATGATCATGCTTTCTAGCTAGCTAACAGTATAAAGATGTTAGGTTTTTTCAGGTGAAATGCAAAATAATTTTAAAAAAAAAAAAGGTTATGCAATTCGTAAGAAAAAAGGAAAACTCAAAGGTCACTACAAAAAAAAATAGTATTTGTTTGTGTTTATTTTAAAATACATAGACACTTAAAAGTGTGCAAATTTTGAGCATACAAATATGATGTGGCAAATTTTTTTTTTTATATTTTCACACTTTAAAACATGTCACGTTCAAAAGTGTGGACAAGCTCGAGTCCACATTTTTAAAAATGAAAAATTTGTTTAAATCTTGACATCTTTAAGTGTGGAATACATTTTTTTTCAAATCTTCAAATTACTAATCTACACACTTAAATCCGTAAAGGTTAATTTGTGTTTAATTATTACGGACTTTTACAATTTATTAATTTTGTAAACTTGAATTCTTTTACATGCATATATATAATTGAGTTCATTTGATCAAGATAGATTATTTTTACACGCTTCCATTTACCGCGAACATTTAACACTTTTTTTAGCGATAATGGGTAATGAAAAAATATATTTTATAAAACTATATATATGTTATATGTTTGCCGAGTTACAAGCACATTTACAACAACGGTTATCTTTTTTACGACGAAAAATAATGGTAGCGAGAAACGTACACGCATCGAGCAGCCGGATTAAGTTAATGACACTTAGATTGAGGTTGGATATAGCTTTAGAAACTAAATCTTGAGTTCACATGCATGTTTATGAGTTGGAGGCTTTGACGTGATTGAAAAATAACTCCATTCACATGTACATGTTTAGTCTTTTTAATTAAGTGAATCAAGTTTCTCTCTTTCACTATAATGTATCAATTTTTAATAATAAAAAAAATAAGGGTTTAGTGAGAAATAAACCAACATGTTTTTTACGTTTCTGTCCCTCCATGTAATTTTTTTTCATCAAAGTCCTCAAGTTAATTTTTTTCTTTTTGGTTTAGTGAAAAATGAATATTGAACCCGGTTTTTCAATTTCTAAAAACCCGGTTTAATAATTAAAACCGGAGTCTAATGGTCAAATTTCACAAATCTAAAAAAATAATATTGAGGGACAAAAACGTAAAAACCATGAAAACATGTTGATTTTTTTCGTAATAAACCCAAAAATAATAATAATAAAGAACTGTATCTTCTAACAATGAGCAATTTTATTTGAAAAAACATCTAGATTATATGTTTGTTTTCTATTTTTCAAGTGGTCCAATATTTGGTAGAAATCTAAATTCTTTAAAATCATTTGATCTCCAGTAAACAGAAACAGCACCTTAATTTGGTTATTCTAAGAAGGATTTATTATGAAAAAAAATCAACATATTTTCATATTTTTTACGTTTTCGTTCCTGCACGTTATTTTTTTCCAAAAAATTTCTCATTTTTTCTTTTTAGTTTAATGAAATTTGGACATTAATTAGAACCTGATTTTCAGTTATAAAAACCCGTTTTACTAATTATAACCGGATTCTAATATCTAAATTTCACTAAACCAAAATAGAAAAAATTAACTTGAGAATATTTATGTAAAATAATAACATAGAGAGCCGAAAACGCAATTAAAAAAAAACATTAAAACATGTTGGTTTTTCTTCGTTACAAACCCTTCTAAGAATGTTATAATTAACATGGGATTCAAAGGCATTAACTTAACTATGTATGTTGATCATCCTTATATTTTGCTCTAGTCGTTTAATACATTGCGATCGAGCTAAGATCGATTAGTATACATTAGGTCAATTAAGAGTATCATCGACGCACGTCATAGCCAGCTCAAAAAATGGTACTGATGAATCATGAATGATGATCGATCATACCATTAAATGTCCTTTGATTTGTCTGCTACTAAACTAATAGAATCTTAGAACTAATTAATTGTGGATTAAATACTTTATCGCATCAAAGAAAACTATGGTTTGTTCCATCATTATCGATAACGAAATATCGATCAATCGTAATTTTAGCAGCGCCAGCTCTTAATTTTCACGGCCTTAACCAGTACTTAAAGCAACCACCACCACCACGTACCTCCCTGAGATCTTAAACACAAAACCTCCACAGACATACCCAAAAAAAAACCCGATCTCGATCATGACCCTCGCAATTTCTCGCATTTATCATCGTCTCTTCTTCTTCTTCCTCCTCCTCCTCCTCCATGCTCCACCATGTCCGGCATCTGGTGGATCATGGTCTGTCCTCCTTTCAACCATCGGCATCTCTGCCATGCACATGCAACTACTCCCTAATGACCGTGTTGTAATGTTTGATCGCACCGATTTTGGAACTTCAAGAATCTCCCTTCCTAAGGGCAAATGCCGCCACAACTCAACCGACTGCTCAGCCCATTCTGTTGAGTACGATGTTGCATCAAACTCTATACGTCCACTTACAGTACTTACCGATGTATGGTGTTCCTCTGGAGCTTTAACGCCCAACGGAATCTTGACTCAGGCTGGTGGATGGGGTGATGGTTTTCATGTTGTTCGAATGTATAAATCATGTGATACTTGCGATTGGCAAGAGATACAAAACGCATTAAGTCAACCAAGATGGTACGCAACCAGTCATATACTGCCTGACGGTCGCCAAATTATTATTGGCGGTCGTCAGACGTTTAACTATGAGTTCTATCCCAAAATGTCTGCCACGGAGAACTTCCACAGTTTACCTTTTTTAGTTCAAACGAATGACCCTCAGATTGAAAATAATTTATACCCGTTTGTATTTCTTGTCCCTGATGGAAATTTATTCATTTTTGCCAACAATCGTGCTATTTTATTCGACTATTCCAAGAACCAAGTTCTTACGACTTACCCAACAATGCCCGGAGGCCAACCAAGGAATTACCCGAGCACCGGCTCTGCAGTACTACTCCCTTTGCGTATAAAAAAAAGAATGGTAAATAAGGTTGAAGTAATGATTTGTGGAGGATCACCTAAAGGAGCATTCATCAATGCATTAAACGGAAAATTTGATAAAGCCCTGGATACATGCGGTCGGATCAAAATATCCGACCAAAATCCCCAATGGTTTATGGAAACCATGCCTTTGGCTCGAGTAGTAGGCGACATGTTGTTGCTTCCAAACGGCCATGTCTTGCACATCAATGGTGCATCGGCTGGTTCTGCTGGGTGGGAGCTTGGGAGGAACCCGGTTCTCCACCCAGTAGTTTACCATCCTGAGAACCCAATTGGGTCTAGATTTCAGGTGCAGAACCCAACCACCAAACCTCGAGTGTACCATTCCTCAGCGGTTTTGCTACGAGACGGTCGGGTTCTTGTCGGTGGAAGTAATCCACATGATAAATATGTATTCAAAAACGTACTATACCCAACTGAATTGAGCTTAGAGGCATTTTCTCCTTCTTATTTGGATTCAAAATCATCTGCATTGCGCCCGAACATAATCTCGCCAAAATCACAAACTCAGATGCGCTACGGTAAAAAGAAGGTTATTAGATTTACGGTACCAGGAGCTGTGGATGTGAATATGGTTGTGGTGACAATGGTTGCGCCTTCATTTAACACGCACTCGTTTTCTATGAACCAACGCCTGTTGATCCTTGACAACCACAACTCGACTACGGCTTTTGGACGGTCTTACTGTACGGTCGATGTGACAGCGCCGCCCTCCGGTAAAATTGCTCCGCCGGGTTATTATCTTCTGTTTGTGGTTCATAAAGAAATTCCAAGTCAAGGCATTTGGGTCCGAATTCAGTGAATTTAAAAAAACAGTTTACGTACAGGACTGTTCGTGAGTATTTATTGCAGTTATTTATGCTTGGTTTCTTATCTCGATTATACACTCATTTATCAAGTGTAGATATATATCATATATTTATTTTGTAATGTAACTTCAGAATAAATGTGACAGAAAATTGTTAGGTGTGTTATATCATTAAATAGCAGGTATAGTAATTACTCAGACACAATTTTTTTTTCTTTGAACAGCATAAGGAAACTAGCCCAAAGTTTCGGCATTGCCATCACCTCGGACTAGAGACCAACAAAAATTTTATTAATAGAAAAAGCTCGCAAGATGCTAGACGAAATAACAATACATAATTAGAAAATAGAAGAGGGACTGGAACACCACAATTGCCAACAAAGACATATGATCATTACATTCAACTTCAATCCATTCCAATAGCCGGCCACTTCCATAAATTCTTACTCATCGAACAACCATAGAAGAGATGATCCACCGATTCTTCTTCTGAAATACAAAATGGACATAATTCCGAAGGGACATTTATTCCCTGTCCACCAAATTCTTTCCAGTAGGGAGTCTCCTTTGAGCAAGTTTCCAAATGAAACAATTGATTTTGGGTGGTAGTCAATTGTTCCAAAACCAAGGAACACCATCAGGTTCACATGATATACTATCAATAAGATTTCTAATTCCTGCACTATAAAAAACCCAATTCCAACCGTCATGCCCATCACAAAGAACCAGTGAAGATACAAGACTTTCCAATTCAGTAATTTTAGAACTCAACCTTTCATCAATCACTTCATTTGATCATGCCCAATTAATACTAACAGATGTCGTACCAACAGAGGGTGACAATCTCAAATTCACGTGGCATCCCTTGGCAGACGCTAGCTCATATAATTTAGGAAACAAGTTGTTAAGGGGAGAAATCTCAATCCAATTATCGACCCAAAATTTTGTAGAGTTAAAAGGTTGAAAAGTATTTTAATTAAATAGATCATTTTGGTGGGATGTGTTTCAGAATGCTTAATTCATGTGATACTAATGGTTTGAGCAGCCAATTTTGAAAATTAATTAAATAAATTTTAATTATGTATTTACTTTAAAATTAATGTTATACAATGACAACATACTTTATTAATAAATATATTAATATGATACATATACTTTAATTGATATGATACTTCAAGTAACACATGTTGTCCTATTATGGTACTATAATGACCTATTAGGCTATTACTATATACCGCTTCCGTATACTTTTATTTATAGGGTTAAAATCATACAAATGTATGTTACTTTACTGAAATTATCGATTTGACTAATTCACTTTTTTTAACCGTATTGTACTTGTACTCAAAGGCGTAAGGATGAGTTTTTTATACCGAAAACCAGTACCGTACCGGTACTTTCGGTCCAATATTCGGTTTATGTAATTGCTATATTTCGGGATCGGTACTACCAGGGGCGGATCCAGAAATATTTGTTATCGGTGTCACTTTCTTAGAGTAAATTTAATACCTATATTTTTGAAATATTTTCTAAAATAAATCGGGTCACTGAAACGGGTTCCCAACATAAAATTAACGAATAACAAGATTTTTCCAATTAAAAAAGTACATATAACTTTACCATTAAAACTTAAAAGCAATAAGTACCGTAAGTTTTAAAGCTTTAAAATTGTTGCATTTGAATCTTCATCTTTTGAAATCTTGTCATGACATATTCGTTCGAAATATTGACAAGTAATCCATTCTAAAAAAAACCTTTTAATTAAAATTGTTGCCTTCGAATCTTCATCTTTTGGGCTAACTAAATTAAATTGACTGATTCATTAATATTGGTTTATGTGTTGTTGGGCTTTTCTAAAAAAAACTTTTTAAATAAAACTCAGTAGTATTTCAATAAGTTTAAGTGATAAAAACAACAAATATAAATCAGACATTTATATTATAACTGTATAAATTTTCGTAGGTGGTCACTCAAAAAAATCTTAGGTGTCACTCAGATTTTTTATACATATGTAACTCAGTATTTTGAAAATTTATCGGTGTCGAGTGACACTCATCCCATTGTAATAGGTCCGCCCCTGGGTACTACCCAGTTTCGGTACCACTTAAAAACCGGTATTACCGGTACCGGTAAACTTTGACTCAAGTCAAGTAAGTCTTCTTCATGTTTTCTTCTATTTTTCATGTCTTATCCATCAACAATAAACTTTGATAATGATTTATTTTGTATGACTTGGTTTATTTGGAATTATAAACTAAAAATATTTTTATTGTTACGTGAGAATTGAATAAATTGTTACAACAAGTAGCTAAATAAATTTGAAACGTTTTTTTTCTGTTTAATTTCTTGAATTTTCGGTATCTAATTCGGTATAGTACCGTAAAACCGATACCGATACCGGGACCGAACCGGTACCGATCAATTGAATTCGGTTCGGTATTCGGTATCCCAAATCGTCATAAAAATGTAACCGGTACCAATCGGTCCGTCCGGTACCGAGCTCATCCTACAAAGGTGACATGTCGATATGGTACGTATGACCGGTAACTGTGTTGACATGCCAGTTTTGTTGATTCAAATAATATCATGGCATATTTTTATGACATAGCACTTACATTAGTCATACAAATGTTTGTTGCTTTACTGAAATTATCGATATGACTACTTTACCTATTCTTTTAACTGGATGATACTTGTACTCAAAGGTGACCTGTCGATAAGGTACGTATGACCGGTAAGTATACTGACATGACATGGCACTTACATTATTATTATTATTATTATTATTATTATTATTATTATTATTATTATTATTATTATTATTATTATTATTATTATTATTATTATTATTATTATTATTATTATTATTATTATTACTATTATTATTATTATTATTATTATTATTATTATTATTTACTTTTCTTGAATGTTCAACTTGAAACTAAAAACCCAGAATATGAACATTAAAACCCATAAAAACTCAAATTTTTAAATCTAGGTCTAGAACATTAAACATGACAAAATCAAAATCGGAATCAAGATTGGATCATTTAGCTAAGCAATCGAGTAGATTTTGAACCATAAATCTTGTGATTCGGAACCCAATCTCTCAAAATCGAAACCAATAAAGTTAAATCAAAACATTAAATGAAATCGAAATTGATGCTTGAGCCTATTCCCAAACTCGTTATACATTTAATTCCTAAATGTTTACCACCAAACACCCATAAACACAAGATACTAGAACCAAATCGAAATCAATGCCAAAAATGTAACCACTAGATCCAGTGGTGGAGATTATCGGATGCTAAGGTCATGAGTCAGACGATAGAAGGTGACGACCGGAGGGGATGATGTTTCTTTTTTGTAGACTTTATTGTATTATTTAAGGAAACCATCAGGGTTGATGTTTTAATATTTGGTTGATTAAGGAGATAAAATGGGTGGTTAAATCCACATCATTTTTAAAAATATTAAAATATTAAAAAAATAGAGTTTTACCGGTGGAATCGGTAACCAGTCACCAAATGTATCATATCAACAATAAAATCCAAATATGAGTATCATGCGGGTAAAAAACTGCATTAGTCATATTGATTAATTTCAGAAAAGTAGCATACATTTGTAACACTCTATCCCAAAATTAAAATATTAAAAAAATAGAGTTTTACCGGTGGAACCGGTAACCAGTCACCAAATGTACCATATCGACAATAAAATCCAAGTACGCGTATCATCCGGGTAAATAAAAACTACTTTAGCCATATCAATAATTTTAGTAAAATAGTATGCATTTGTACGACTTTATCCCTTATTTATAGACTAAATTACATAAGTGGTCCCTGTGGTTTATATGAAATTACGGTTTTGGTGCCTGAAAGAATTTTATTACACCACAAGTCCCTAAAATCAAAAAATTGTAACATTTTGGTCCATGAAACTAACGGCGGTTAACTCTATCGTTAGTCTTAGGGGCATTCTCGTCCTTTAGTCTTTCAGGGACCATCTGTACAATTTTCAAACTTTCTTATTCTTTTTTCATATTTTCTCTTTTTTCTTTATATCATAGTTTATTTTCATATATATATGTTTTGTATTTTTTTTTTATCATTTATTTATCCAAATGTAACTTTTTATTTTTTTATTTTAACTATTAATTTTTATTTGTATGTTTATTATTATTATTAATGTTAACTTTTTCATATATTACCATAATTATTTATTTAAAATTATTATATGATATACCAGATTCATTTTTTTTCAATTAGTTATTGAAAATCCAAATCTTGTTGCATTATTTTTTTCATTTAGAAAAGATAAAAATAAAAATTATTTTTAGTTTATTTTCGTTCAGATAATCTAAAACCGAAATGATTTATATTTTTTCTTCATTCAAAAAATTCAAAATAATAACATGTTGAAGGAAATATTAAAAGTACGAGTGTTTCATTGTTTCTTCCTCGTAAATACTAAAAGTATGACTGTTTCATTGTTTTTTTCGTTTAGAAAAAGGAACAAAATATATAATTTTTCATTTTTATATGAAAAAATTACAATCGATATGAGTCATTTATTGTTCGGAAAAATTAAAAATATGACATCGTTTAATTTTTTTAACATTTTAATTTTAATTAAATGACAACCAATTTCGATTTAGTTTTTCCGAACAAAAAACTGACGAATCATTATGATCTGTATTTTTTTATCAAAAAACAACGAACAATTCCGAATTTATTTTTTGATCAAAAAATGAGGAACCATATTGATTTTTTTATTTTCCAAACAAAATAACCATCCGATTAAAATTAAACGGTGAAAGAAAAAATGATGAGTCATTCTGGTTTAATTTTTTCGATCAAATAAATGATAACCATTTCGATTTTAATTTTTTTGGTGAAAACACAATAAATCATTATGATATTTTATTTTTATAAACAAAAGATCCATTTCGATTTTAATTTATTCTATCAAAAAATGACAATGACGAATTTTGATTTTTTGAACAAAAAACCTTGAACCATTATGGATTTTGATTTTTTTCAAACAAAAGAATCATTCTGATTTTAGTTAAAAAATATTAAAAAAACGAACCATTAGAATTTGAATTTTGAAGACTTCAGAATTTTATTTTTTTGATCAAAAACTGAAGAACCATACCAACTTTTGATTTTTTCGAACCATTCAGAATTAAAAAAAATTGATTAAATATTTTCAATTAAAAAGCTACAAACCATTCTGTTTATATACTTATTCGAAATGAAATAAACTTCAACACTTCGTTATTTTGAATTATTTAAATGGAGAAAAAAAAAATCATTTCAATTTAGATTTTTGAACGAAAATAAACTACAACTAATTTATATTTTAATATTTACTAAATGAGAAAAAGAATGGAGAAAAATTTGGGTTTTCAATAACTAAATGAAAAAAATAAATTAACGATATCATATAATAATGTTATGTAAATAATTATGGTAATATATAAAAAGAGTGAGTATTAATAATAACAATAAACATACGAATAAAATTTAATAGTTAAAATAAAAGAATAAAAAATTAATAGTTAAAATAAAAAATAACATGTTACATTTGTATAATTAAATGATTAAAAAAGAAATACATATATATATATATATATATATATATATATATATATATATATATATATATATATATATATATATATATATATATATATATGAAAATAAATTATGGTATAAAGAAAAAAGAGAGAAAAGGAAAAAAGAAATAAGAAAGATTGAAAATTACATAGGTAGTCCCTGAAAAACAAAAGGACGAAAATACCCCTGAGACAAACTGTTAAAGTTAACCACCGTTAGTTTCAGGGACCAAAATGTTACTACTTTTTGATTTTAGGGACTTGTGGTGTAATAAAATTCTTTCAGGGACTAAAACCATAATTCCATATAAACCATAGGGACCCATATAAACCATAGTGACCCTTTATGCAATTTAGTCTTATTTATATGATATTTTTACTTTTATTGATAATTTGTTATATATGATATTCAAGTTAAACATGTTCATACTTAAATATTTCTTTAAGTTTTCTTTGGTGTATTCCGCTATGAACCGACCTTGTGATTTTGACATATGATTTATGGATGAATACTTAATGACATACAATGAAAAGTTTTAATTTATCTTGTATTTTGAGGTAATGACTTTATAAATCTGTGTTGGCCCTACATGATTTAGGTCAGGAATGTGTGGATATTAACGTTCAAGGTCATTTTTATGAACATGTTCCTTATCTCATTTTCATTGGTTTGTAAATGTTATGTTGAGGGTCATATGCACCTAGCTACACTCCAAACCAATAAGTGATATGTATCGATTTACAAGTGTTTAGAAATATGATTGCGTGAACAAATGCGTCAAGACAAATTATTTATATCTTCACTCTTAAAAATATAGACAAATAAGTTAAAACAACATATTTAAAAGCATTGAAAAATTATCTGAATTTCTCATGTAAGTATGAAACTTTTGATTAATATTCTAATTGTTCAAATATCCACGCTTTTAAATGTGGATTTTTTTCAAATCTTCAAATTATTATCTCTATACATTTAAATCCAAAAAGAATTTCGTGTAATTATACAATTATTAATGTGATCAAGATAGATTATTTTTACACGTTATCATTTAACGTGAAGATTTAAACTTCTTTTTGTAGTGACATCATACCCTAATGTATTACCCCTAGCAATTATGGTAGGGATTTTTCTATTTGGGAGGACCATAAAAGAGGTAATATTACTGATAGACGGCAAAGTGTATCTAGAGCAAATGTAAAACACGATACATAAATTTGTGCACGATAAACAGTCTTTTTTTTTTTTTTCCTTTGAATTTTGTTTGCTTATCCGTTGATGAAATTGTGGTATGTTTTCCTTAATGTCTTTATCCCTTTTGTTGGTCCGAAGCGTGAATCCATACTTCTCCTTTGGAAATTGGCGTGGCATGATGAAGTGTCTCCCAAACGACATTGTTGAATACATTAAATAGTGTGGAGGTAGTGACAGATATGATCGAAGGTGCTTGTTGAGGATTAGAGATCATGTTGTAGAGCTTATTAGTGTTGAGTCCATCATTCATTTAACTTAAATAATTAATCTAAATGACACATAATCTATCGGTATATAGTGTTTAAAAATGTATGTGGGTATAGGCCTCAATTATTTTGTGCCAAAATTTTTATGTCACTAGTTTAGAAAAAGTGTAGGTAAAAGATTGTTCTATACCTACTCTTTTCATAAGCGTCACTAAAAGTAAGATATAGTGTTACTAAATGACACTTATCTTGTAGTGCTAGTCAAAGCTTGTGTGGTAAGCAACCAATTTATCAAAAAAGTATCATATCCCTAAACCAATTTAACCTCTATATCCATAGGCTCTCACATCCTCCTTTCTACAACCAAGCCTTAAAGGCACTATCTAATAAATCATATGCATGCATCAATTCATCCTCAATTTTCATAGACCAAAACATCCAAATTTTCTTTTCCATCTATGCAAATCTCTTTAGAATTAAAGTGAAGAATATCGGGACTAAGTCAGTCCTTAGCAACTTTTGTCTAGTATTGAAAATTAATTGGAAATACTACAAGAAAACTTATCAAACAAAAACAGTTTCATCGCGAAACAACCAAACTCAGTTGCAGATGAAGAGCGAAGCTATGTAAGCCATTGCTAAACTTATATTTGCAACCAACTTTTGTTATCGTTGATAAATTGTAAACAAATTAAAATATAGAGAATTGTCACAACGTTTCAAATGAAGATGTGATAGATCATTTAGAGGACAATTATAAGAAGTTATTTGTCTTTCGTCAGTAATAAGATATTACTTTTTATATATTAAGTTTTTTGTATGTATTTCACTTATGTTCCCTAGCTAGACCTAACTATGGAAGGAAGCTAAACACATTAATCGATGAACAATCTAACATAATGCTCATGTAAAAGAAAATTAAGGGATTCACCATTGGGGGCTCTACCCCTTAACGTCATAAGGCAGTTGATATGTGCAAAATCATACATGTTTTTTGTATCATTTTATCTCCAATTTATGTGGTTTTCAGCCGAAATGCTTGAAAAGATACTGATTTTGTTAACATGTGTGTTCCGCAGGTCAGAAGCCATTAAATCAACATGGGAAGAGAAATCGAGGCTAAAGTAACGAGATTTTATGATCCAGCCATCTTCCATGATCAAAAGCAAAAATTTGGCGAAAAGTGATTTATCTTTCGTGGTTTCTATATTAGTAGTTTGTGTGTGTCATTTTTAGCCACGTTGGTGCGTGGAGTGTCCTACAGGGGCGCGTAGCATCAATCTTCGCCAAGCTTTGCTTTCGATCAAGAAAGATGGCTGGATTATAAAATCTTGTTACTTTAGTCTCAATTTCTGTTCCAATGTCGATTTAACAGCTTCTGACCTGTGAGACACATATATTAATAAAATCAGTATTTTTTTCACGCATTTCGGTCTGAAAACCACGCAATATGCAAGGAAAATGATACGAGAAATATGTATAAATACGCTAAGATCGCTCATTGTATACGATACTTTCATGATCAGCAGCATATTGGAGAAAAGAGTTTCTTTTCTATTGATAAAATTGAGAGTGAGTACAAATGAAGACTGTACATGCATATATATACACCAAGCTACACTAAGCTAACTGAAAATAACTGAATTAACTAACTAACTAACTGCATGATATAAAACTAACTAACACCCCCCCTCAAGCTGGTGGATATGGAGATAAACCCAGCTTGGAAACTGCTTCCTTATGTTTAGCCGTGGGAAGATTCTTTGTAAACACATCAGCAAGCTATTCAGTCGTTGGTACATGAGACAAAGTAATCAGACCATTTTGTAACTGTTCTCGTACAAAATGGCAATCCAATTCAATGTGCTTTGTACGTTCATGAAAAACTGGATTTTTGGCTATGTATATAGCTGCCTGATTGTCACACCGTAAAGGTACTGGTGTAATATCCAAAATTTGTAATTCGTAGAGCAGCCGACTCAACCAAGCAAGTTCTGAACAGACACGTCGCATGGACCTGTACTCAGCTTCAGCAGATGATAGGGATACAGTAACTTGCCTTTTAGACTTCCATGATAAAGGGGATCCTCCGAATAAAATAAAGAAACCACTAACTGAGCGTCGAGTAATTGGACAAGCTGCCCAGTCACTGTCGCAATAGGCCTGAAGATCAAAACTTGGGTTATTGTTCAAAAATATACCTTGAGAAGCTGTGCCTTTGAGGTATCTTAAGACATGGAGAGCAGCATTGTAGTGAGCCTCACAAGGAGTTTTGTTGAACTGACTAAGGTACTGAACAGCAAATGATAAATCTGGCCTTGTATGAACTAAGAAGTTCAACTTCCCAACTAATTGTCGATAACTAGTGGGCTCAGTCAATGGATTCTCCATGATTGATAACAACTTCAGATTGGTTGGTAGAGGAGTTGAAACAGCATCACAATCATTCATGGAGTAAGTTTGTAATAACTCCATAACAAACTTATGTTGATTAACAACCATACCACCTGAGATATTATTGAATTCTAAGCCTAAAAACAGATGAATAAATCCCAAATCTTTAATTTTGAATTGGTCATCCAGAAACTGTTTTAGGACAGAGATTTCCTCATTGTTATCCCCTGTTACAAGAATGTCATCTACGTAGATGACAACTATGACAATATTTCCTTCAACATGTTTAAGGAACAGTGAATGATCATTTAGAGAACGTTTAAAACCTCTTGACTGTAGAGCAATAGACAGTTTAGCATACCATTGACGTGATGCTTGTTTTAACCCATATAAAGATTTCCTCAATCGACAAACATAAGCTGATGATGAACCAGAGAGGCCAGGAAGAATTTTCATGTAGACTTCTTCATGAAGATCACCATGTAGAAAGGCATTATTAACATCAAATTGATGAACATGCCATCCTCTCTTCACAGCTAGAGATACAAGAGCTCTAACAGTAGCAAACTTTACTACAGGGGAAAAAGTTTCATGATAATCAACTCCTTGTTTTTGAGTAAACCCTTTTGCAACTAAACGTGCCTTGTACCGTTCAACTGTGCCATCAGACCTGTATTTTATTTTATAAACCCAACGACATGAAATAGGCATTTTCCCTTTGGGAAGTTTAACAATGTCCCATGTATGATTAGTTTCTAGAGCTTGAAACTCTTTTTGCATAGCATTTTCCCACTCTGGATGTCCTTTTGCCTCATTGTAAAAGGCTGGTTCATGCTGTTCAAGATGAGCATGAAAGGCAAATTTTGGACAATGTTGATGAGCAGGAGGAGACCCTATACATAGATTTGTGAGTGTATGGAAACAAGTAGAATCATCACTTTCTAAATGATTGCAAACATAGTCATTGAGATGGCTAGGAATGTGAGAACTTCTTGTTAAACGTCTTAAAGGAGCAGCAGACTGTTGAACAATAGGAGCATCAGGTATAGAATGCTGAGCAGTAGAAACAGGAGGCACAGTCTGTGAGGCATGAGGCACTTGAGTATGAAGATTATCAGATAAATCATCAGTGATGGATCTTGGTATGTAAGAACCATCAGGAGTCAAAGTCTGCCCAGTAGAAGAATTAAGATGTAAAGGAAAAACATCTTCAAAGAACTTCACACCTCTTGATACAAAAATCTGTTTAGTATCCAGGTTTAACAACTTGTATGCCTTTTGACCATATGGATAACCCATAAAAAGACATTTGTTAGCCCTAGGCATGAATTTATCACCTGATGAATGAGTGGGAGAAGCATAACATAAACAGCCAAATGCCCTCAAATAAGAAAGATCTGGATTTTCTTTATACAGAACACTATATGGGGTTTGGAAGTTAAGAGGTTTAGTTGGCATTCTGTTCATTAAATGAGTGGCAGTTTTGATGCATTCCCCCCAAAAAGCATGACCAAGTCCAGCCTGGAAGTAAAGAGATCTAGCAATTTCCAAAATGTGCTTGTGCTTCCTTTCAACGATGCCATTCTGCTGGGGTCTATAAGCTACAGATTTTTGATGAATGATGCCTGCTTCAGTGAAAAAATCTATACCTTGTTTGCTAGAACCAAGTTCATAAGCATTGTCACTTCTAATTACTTTGACCAAGGTGCCAAATTGAGTTTTGACAAGATTAACAAAACCCTTTATAATGGTCATAGCATAGCTTTTGTGAGGAAGCAAATGTACCCATGTGAATCTACTAAAATCATCGACTATGGTAATGAAATATTTATGACCATCAAAGGTAATGTATCGATAGGGACCCCAAACATCAATATGAACAAGATCAAAAATCTTTTGAGAATTGGAATGGCTTTTTGGAAAAGGGAGTTTATGCTGTTTAGCTTGAGAACAGACCAAACAAGTGTCAACTGCATGATCATGGACATTTGAGGACAATAGATGCAACTTTTTGAGTTTATGCAGAGGTAAATGTCCAAACCGTTTGTGCCAAAGTATTGCATCAGACATGGAATTAGAAGATTCAGCACAGGAGTGCAAAGTATTGATTACAGAAGAATTATTACAAAATTGTAAAGCTGAAAAATCAAACTTGAATGAGAGACTTTTGCTAATGTCTTGTTGATCAAACACATACAAGTCATTTATGTGATTGCCAAGGATGCCAAGAGAGAGTTTATTCTTTGACAAAGGGTCCTGCATGAGACACTCTTTGTCAGTGAGAATGACAAATGTATTTAGCTGTGTTACAAGTTTAGGGACAGACAGAAGATTATATTTAAAACATGGAACGTACAAAACATTATGTAGTGTGATGGAGTTGTGGAGTTTGACATCACCAAAGAATGAAACAAAACTGTTTTGTCCATTAGGCAGACCAATTGAACGAGGCTGAATGAATTCAGTGAGAAAAGAAAATAAATTCTTATTTTTCTATTGATAAAATTGAGAGTGAGTACAAATGAAGACGTACTGTACATGCATATATATACACCAAGCTACACTAAGCTAACTGAAAATAACTGAATTAACTAACTAACTAATTGCATGATATAAAACTAACTAACACAGCAAAGGGTCGGTTAACTTACTCTAGTATTCATTGCACATGCAAGCACCGTTGTCAATCCTAAAAGTAGTATTCGACGACTAATAGGCATCAACGCGCGCAAGTTCTGTCCCGATTACGGTCCCACACCTCATCAATTGGTGACAACTCAACCTGTCTATCAAGTTACAAAGGCATAAAAAAACGTTTGATATTTCCCTTTCATAACAAATTAAAGAATTAACCCCACCACAAATGACAAAAGTATATCATTTGTATATAAACTTGTTTTTTTTAACCGCCAAATTAAATTAGTAAAAATCTATCTGAGAAATTTGTTGAAAAATAATAATTGTACAGAGAATTTGCATTGATGATTCCTCAAGAAAAAGTTTATTGAAAATTCTTTGGAGAAATTTTTCTTAAAATTTTCTTTAAGAATCGTGCATTTGTTTGTTGTCGTCCGATAAATTTGGATACGAAAATATATGGTTTTCATGGTGTGTCTCTTTTGCAGTTTGTTTTAGTTGTGTTCGTTTTTATTCGCATGGTCATTATTGGGTTCCTAGTTGATTGATGATTCAAGTTTTTATATCAAATCTCCCAATGGTACATTATTTAATTAATGGGACGTTTGGTATGGTGGAATGGAATTTATAGGTTTTTTTAATCGAGTTAGTTACAATAAATAGAGAATGACATAGAAAATGAAGGAAAAATCATCACAACTTCATTTCCTTTCTATTGTTTTGATTCTCTCCATGTTAAAAATGAAAGAAGAAAAATGAAATTTATACTAAACTTAATCATCTCTCTTAATTCAAGGGATAAAGAATTTCTCACGAATGTGATTCAATGTTTATTATGTACCATGATTGAAAATTGTGTAAATCACTAGTCGTGAACCGCATGTTTGTATTAATTTTGAATCATCAATGTTGTGAATCACACATTTTTAAGTCGTGAATCACACATGTTTGAGTCGTGGATCATATCATAGCCTTGTATCAATTGTGAATCGTTTGTGGTGTCGTGAACCATAACGGTGAAACACCAGTGATGTGGTGAACCACAACAATGGTGTGAATTGTCGATGATATTGTGAATCATAGCGGTGTTATTAATCTCCAGAGAGTGTGTGTAGTTTGGTAAGTGAAAAGTCATAAAATTATTTACTACTTTTCTTTTTTTTTCTTTTTTTTCAATTCAAATTAATATTGATGGGATGTCATGATCGCATTGGTTCTCAACATCTTCATTTTAATGACGGTCCTCACATTATCACTACCATATATATAGTCAGGTTCAAAAAAGTTACTTTCAAAATCAAGTTCACCCGAAGGTACTACCTTAAAAAAAATTTATGAAAAAAATTCATAATCATGTTTAAATTAACGTTATACATACGATATATGAATTTCACATACATTCACACTTATTGTGTCCTTAAAAATTATGTGAATGTTCATGCACATTTATATGAATGGTCATCCATTTGAATGATCATTCACACCATTCACATTATCTTTTTTTACCATTCACAATATTTATTTTTTGAATTTTGATGTTGCATATTTTGATAAAAAGTCTTATAATGTTGTTTTATACATGTTTATACAAAAACAAACCATGTCTATACATATACATATATATATATATATAAGTTCCATGGAGTCCCATATTAGAGTGGAGTCCTGGAGTCCATATTAAATGTACATGTTCATTACAATAAAAAATTTTATTTCATGCAAAAATGTAATATATAAATGTTCAAAAGTGTACTACTGTTGAACAATTCACATAATTTGAAGTTCATTACGATAAAAAATGTTATATTTCGTGCAAAAATACAATATGCACATGTTCAAAGTGCATCATCAGATCACATGTGCATATTGTTTAAATATTATAAATTTGCATGATATAAATTTTTTTTTATCGTTATAAATTCATATGATGTGAACTCGTCAATTGTAATGCACTTTTAAACATGTGTATATTATACTTTTGTATAAAACAAAACATTTTATTGTTTTATATGAAAATTATGATTACCGTCCTTTTCACGTCGAAATTACAATTTCAGTACATATGGTTAGCTTTTTGTTATGTTTTTAGTCCTTTGATCAGTCATTTTTTTAAAAATGACCATTTTGCCCTTTTAACTTTGTTTCAGTTTTGGTCCCTGACTAATTACTTTCTTTTATATATTTTAATTACTTTTATCCTATTATTATTTTTTAATTTTATATGTTCTTTTTTATTAATTATTATAAAATTTTAATTAAAATAATTTATATATATATATATATATATATATATATATATATATATATATATTTGTATATTAATAAGTTGTATTATTATTATTATTGCAATTTATTCAACTATATATACATTTCTTTTTAGTAATTTTATTGCTTTTATTTTTTAAATTTTATAATTATATATATATATATATATATATATATATATATATATATATATATATTATTTATATTTTTCAATTTTATATATTACTCATATAAATAGTTAAATACTTACATATCTTTAATTAATTTATTTTGTTAAGTAAATATGTTTTACATCTTTTTAGAATACATATATACATACATGTATGTATGTATGTATGTGTACACACACACATATAGCGTTTTAATTAAAAATATGTATTTTTTGAAACTAAATTTTTTTATATGTATATAAACTGCATATGTCTAAAGATAGTTAAATTGAACAAAATATAAAAATTTGACATATTACATGTATAAATTAAATTAACTTGTTAAATTTTGTTATAATTTTGTATGTCGTTTTTGTCGTGCTTAATGATTAATGCATTAAACATTGTAATTTATATGAATATTAACTTTATGAAATAAATAAGTTAGTATGAATTACACGTTAAATATTATATTTCATTAAGTTAAAATATATTGAACATATGATGTTTGTACAATTAGAAAAATAAACTAAATTTAAAATATAAAAATTAATACTATGTGTGTAAATTTGGACAAAAGTTGATCAAATTTATAAATATTTATATAAATTAATATAAAGTAGAGACAAAATATAAATAAAATGAATGATAAATAGTTAAAAACTTTATAAATGAAAAAGTAATAAAATAAATAAATACCATTTTAAAAACTAAATATATAAATAGTTCAATATGTATTTAAAATTTAAATGTAAGAACCATAATAACAATATTAATAACAATAATTAACAACAATACAATAAATTAAATTTAGTCATATATAATCTTTTTCAATTACTACGACTTAGTCATGTAAATACTTAAACTATAATAATACTAGTAATAATAATGTTAAATAGATATTGAAAATAAAACTTATTAAATAAATTATTACTTCAATTAAAATTTAATAGTGATAATAAAAAAATATATTAAATAAATAATAAAAGAATAATTAATCATTAAGAAAATTATATATAAAAGAAATATTTTGGTTAGGGACCAAACATGAAATAAAGAGAAAGGGTAAAATCGTCATTTTTAAAAATATATTGGAGAAAATGACTAAAACCATAACAAAACGTCAACTATAAGTACTGTAATTGTAATTTTTTCATTAAAAGGACGGTAACCATAATTTTCATATAAGCACAGGGACGAAAATTGTAATTTACCCTAAAAAAATTTTATCGTTATAACTTCATATGATGTGAACTCGTCAATTGTAATGCACTTTTGAACATGTGTATATTATACTTTTGTATAAAATAAAACATTTTATTGTAATGAACATGTACATTTAATATGGGACTCCAGGACTCCAATCTAATATGGGACTCCATGGAACTTAACCCTATATATATATATATATATATATATATATATATATATATATATATATATATATATATATATATATATATATATATATATATATATATATATATAGAGGTTATATGGGGCACCACAATGCATTGTGAACCGGGGGAACCAAAAATGCACAATATATTAAATAAGGATGCAATAAGAGCATAATTGGAAGTTTAAACAATTATTTAGTTAGATTAAGATATTTAAAGTATTCTATATTCAAATAACCGGATATATTATGGTAATTGCTAAAATTGTGGAATTATTAGTTATGATAGATTGCATTTGTTTTGACTTTCTATCCATGCATGTCTTCATATGGTCATTTAGGGTCATTTAAAGAATTATTTAGGGTCATTTAAAAAAAAATTAAAAATATTTCTTATTAAAATAACCGAATATATATATGGTAATTGCTTAAAATGTGGAGTCTTTAGTTAGGATAGATTGCATTTTTGTTGACTTTCTATTCAAACATGGATGCATACGTTTTTCTACATGCACAATTAAAAAAATGAAATCCTACACATAATCTACATGCATTATGCATCCCCAAACTAGGATTTGCTAAAAACCTTCGAGTTAAAACCTTCACAAATATGCATTTGTGAAGTACAAACAACGTACGGCCGCTAAGTCCTGAACTCGATGCATAATGAACTTCAAAGCAGATGCATACCGTAGCTTCATAAAAACATGCATCATTCGAATAGGTTAGTCAACTTACTAATGAAGACAAACATAACTAGCGCATAAAAAACCCCCAAATATGAAATACGGAATCACATTGTAAAACAAACACTTCTATGAACATGAAATATGCAACATTCATTTCCATTTACCAAGATAATAGAAGTATTAAAGGAGAAAAAAAAGTGTTCGGACCTGTGCAGCGGTTTTCCCCCTTTTTTTCAAAAACCCTTAAACCGTATGCATTTTATTTGTGTACTTGAAGAACAAAACTTAATCTACTTGATTATGCACGAGCGATTCTCGGGATATAGATGGATTGAGGGATATTGAGCGAAATCCGGAGCAGAGAGCAAGTATGGAAAATGGCTAACATCGCGGGACTGATGTGGGGGAGAGGAGAATATTTTCTGAATTCAAGCATCTTCCGATTTTTCCCTTCTGCACGCCAGAAGTTATGCACCCGTGCACCCATTTTCAAATTAATTATCATTTTGCCACTACAATATGAACCATTAAAATTCAAGATCTAACGGTGCATACAGGTTCCCAAAGTGCACAATGCATACAGGTGCCCCATAAAACCTGACTATATATATATATATATATATATATATATATATATATATATATATATATATATATATATATATATATATATATATATATATATATATATATATATATATAGGGTCGAGATCCATGGAAAACTATATTAGACTGGAAAACTGGAAAACCATATCAAATGCACATGTTCATTATGATAAAATGTTAAATTTCATGTAAAATTATAATATACATATGTTCAAAATTGCATTATGATTAACTAATTCATATCATCTGCATGTTCATTAAGACAAAATGTTTAATTTAATGCAAAAATGCGTAATATACACATGTTCGTGCATATTGCACATTTGAACATGTGCATATTGTTATTTTGCATGAAATTATTACATTTTATCCTAATGAACATGTAAATTATGTGAACTAGTCAATAATAATGCACATTTGAACATATGTATTTTGTATTTGTGCATTAAATTTAACATTTTACCGTAATGAACATGTGCATTTAATATGGTTTTCCAGTTTTCCAGTCAAAGATGGTTTTCCATAGATCTTGAACCTATATATATATATATATATATATATATATATATATATATATATATATATATATATATATATATAATTTATATTAAAACATAAAATAGAACCGGGGTCGGGATCGAGGTCGGAGATTAAAGTGTCCCCTGTTCCCACCTCAATTCTGTTATTTTAAACCGGGGATTCCCTAGTCAAATCATAGTCGAGTTACGAGTTCCTCATTGGGATGGGTTTTTTTGCCAAGCCTACGTGTGGGTAGGAGGTGGGGTGAGATGGGTAGGGGTTGCCTGGGTATGTGGTCATAACGAAAAGGGTAGGTATAGTGTAATACTATAATATGACAAAATGAAAATTAAATGGATCAATATGGATCATGATACGTCTACTTAAATTATTAATCCATGATAGATCATGATCCATTAACTAATTGATCGATAAATGACTCATTAAATTGGATCACATATGGATCATGTTAGATCATGATTTAATGATCTAATCCAATTCAAAACTGTCCATTGAGATATTAAATTATGCAGCTACATCTAGCATAGGATGTAACTTTTTCTTGTATTGATTAAAAAATTCGATGATTTTACCTTCCAAAGTAGTGCAAAATTAAGTAGTCACTGGATTTTCCATAATGGTGAACATGTATACAATACTTTTGAAATTTGTTTTTGTGTCGTCAATATATAATTGAATGCTGCCCTTTGATCAGAATTGAATTTCACAAAGTTTGTTGCTTTTATGCATGTGTTAGAACCAATTATTCATTTGATATCATAACAGTAATATGACAGCCAGTTCTAGGACCAACACAAATCTTTATTTTCAGTTTTTGGACCTTTTTCGATTGCTACCACATAAGGACAATGACTCTTGTGTCTCTCAACCCATTTATGATCCGATGGGCTATATAATGGTCCCTTTACACCCATCTTGTGGGAACCATTCGTCGTATTCGTTTTTGCCTTCTGTCATGTTGCTTTTCCTATTGATACAGATATGCATATCGATTGTATCCAGGTAAAAAAGATCCAATTGAAAATGAACTTTGTCCAAAAGTTGGAAGCTTTTGTGGTCCAGTAAGTTGAAGAAATACAAAACTACGATTATGAAGAAAAATATACTTACAAGTTACAATCATACAGAAATATCACAAAGCCGATACAATGAACACAATCACAGTTTCGTGGGTTAGTTGATGATCGATGTTTTCAACACCAAGAGTGGCAATATCATAACTCTTTTTACTAGTCACTTGGTAGAATCGATCATTCGTGATCTATGGCAAATCCTATTAAAAGTTTGTTGGCAAATTTATTGTTTAGGAGATATATCAATCTTTTACAAACACGTTAATAGGTACATAGATAGTGTCCATCAACTTCAACGCCGATGTAGATATGTTAGTGACCACGGGAAAATAACATTTCTATGTACCCCGTTCTATTTCAATTCTTTCTTCCTTGATTAATTATTTCTTATTTTGGAAATTTTAAGCACTGTTTGGCTTGCGAATGTAAATCGTAGGAATTACGATTTACTTATAATATGTTTGAAATTTCGGATTACAGAAAAAATGAACTAACATTTATATCAAAATCTATAGTTGAAAGAAGTTGTCATTCCTAGCTATATTTATTGGAATTAGATTTCAGTATTTCACAACCCACATTTTTAGTCGACCCTAAACATCATTTTGTATCTGATCCACTAAACACGCTGATGGCTAAAATTTTAATTTTAATTCCTTCAAATTTTGACAGTGTGCCTCCTCCCCAATTCTAAGAGCTTCCCTCCCGTCTCTACCATCAATTATCCATCAAACGATCGACATGTTGCTAACTAATTTTGAAGTCGTCTACTTCATTTTTTCATTTCATTTATAGTTATTACAGTTTTCTTGGCCTAAATCACTATACTTTCAAATTTGTTTAAAGACTCTTTCATAATTTTTAGTGACACTTAATTAGGAATACCTAATTACAAGTATTAAATTTAGAGCATAGAAAAACTAGTTTCACATAAAACTGATATAAAGTAATTTGTAGGAGATGGTTAGATTGTGATCCAAGTAGTGTTTCAAATGAATTTAGAAAAATATGTATATAAGAAAGCCAATGAATACTTTAGAAATCTAAACTCAACATGCCGATTGGAGGATCAATACGGAATTTAAACTCTAAAGTTATATCACTCATTAATGAGATCGACCCTTTTAATTAAGTGCATCTCCAGTTAAAAAGCTTTTGTGAAACTAGTGTAAGAAGAGCGAAGAATCTTTTGTGAAACTTTGCGTGAAGGAAATCTTTTGAAAGAAAAGGTTTGTCAAATCTTCTAAAAATTTCTCATATCTTCAAACCCAAATTTGTTAAAGGATGGTTAACTAAAGTACTAAACTCAAAATAAGTTTTGGAACCAAATATATCAGTTCGAGCATTTTGTAAAACTAAAGTACTAAATCTGAATAACTCATAATCGGTTAGGTCTTTTGATTAACCATTAATTTTTAATAAATTGAATTTAAGTTTAAAAAACCTCAACATAGGTCCTTTCCCCTTTATTAGGGATATACAAATATACATCATATCATATCTTAGTTAATTTGTATAGCCAATAATTTAGGAATGTTGTTGTTTATTTCCTTGTATTGTGGTACTTGTTGTATTATTTATACTCAATGAGATATCCTCCATAACTTTTGGCGATTTTATCAAACCCTACGTGGTATCAGCCTGACTCTCTCGATCCTATCCATGTGTCGTTCTTTTGCCATGGGTACCAATGATCAACACTCTTCCCTCCCTCTTGCTCCTCTTCAACATCTTCTCACCATAATTAATGAAATTGCTATCTAAATGTGCGTTTGGTACAGAGAATTAAGGCTAGGGAAATGGAAATAAGAAGAAATCTCATGTTAACAAACATGGGAATTTCCTCTTATTTCCATTTCCCTAGTTTTATTTCTCTATACCAAACATAGTGTAAGTTTCTTTGTATCTGTATATGGCTTCCCTTTCACAGAACTTATAATACGTTCTCCATGGATGTTTATTTAGCAAAAGATACTTTTTGAGTTTTTATTTAGATTGATTTCTGAACTTATGTTGTAATGTGATCATGTTTGTTATTGAGATATGTTCTTGTATATGAACACATTATTGTTCCAATATTTTCTAAAGTGAAATTAAGCAAGAAATTATACAATAAATAGATATTTATGATTTTGTTCCAATTGTTTAGCAATAGATATTTCTGGGTTTTTTTAATTATAACATAAACCTTAGACAAGAAATCTTTCTGTGTTTAATTTTGAAGTTTGATTAGATCTTGAGGCTTTTCTTTAAATGATTTACATGATAATGTGTATAAAAATATGAAGCAAGCCTATACAATAAGCATTCATGTGATTTATATGATAATATGATAATGGTCGCTTTGTTTTATAGATAATGAGCACAAAAAAATGAGAATATTATCTTGGTTGTATGGTTTGATTTATCTTGCATAAATCCTATATACACTCTTTTCATGGCCAGACTTAGACTGTGTTCCGGAAGAAAAAAAGCAAATGATAGCAAGAAAGAGAAAAGAATGAAGAGGCTTGTTAAGGTTTCTTTCCTTTCATTTCCATCTTTAGGATGGAAGGTTTTTAGGCATTAAAAAAATATCATTTCCTTTCCTTCCTAAAAAAATTTATGGAACATGAATTTCATCGTATATGTTTAAATTTTCATTCATTTCCTTCCATCAATGAGATTATGAAACACACCCTTAGTCGGTGTTCAAGTAAATTAATAAAGCAAAAGATTTTTTATTGAAATGGTAAAGAAAATGAATATAAAAATACAAGCACAACATTTGGATGAATTCTGATGATACAATATCATGTCTTATGCACAAACTAAAGAAGCTTCAAAGTGTTCATAACAAGAACAGAGAACACCATCCCATGGTTGAATGATTCGTTACTACAATTGTCTGCCTTAGAGATCGTTTGGAAAACATGTTGAGCAAATTGACCAGACGAGAAAATGACAATGAAAAGAAATGTGCTATAGTGACGACAAAGATTGAAAAGATACAATCTTTCATTTCAAGATAGAAATTCAAATCAATTTATGAAGATGTGAGATAATCCTGTGTGGGTGGATCTTTTTTTCTACTTTTTTTTTTTTTTTTTTTTGGTTAATTTAAGTAAATCGAGGTACTTTTGTTAGGTTTATTTTGAATAATTAAAATTGTGATCACACAAGATGGTTATTATTTTAGAGCACAAAAAAATTGGTATTTGTGAAGTTTTTTTGGTATGTGAAATTACTTTTGCTTATGAAAATTGTCACAAACATTATTTTGGTGTTAACATGAACAAGCAAATAAAATAAATGAACGGTAGTTTTGTTATTTAACAGGATATAAATTTAAATATTTTGATAGGTTTACAAACCAAATAGATTTTCAAATACGTTTAACACATGACAGACAAATCTTGACATCTTGTCAAAACCAAATACAAAATTTATTGAGATTCAAAATTCCCACTCGTACAAATACAAATGGTCACCTTACAATTCAACATGATCATATTAGAATGTCAGTAAAAATTCAACCTAGTGTGAGATTGAGTTGCTTCCTGTGCGGAAAAAGGTCCAAAAATATCCTGTTCGCAACCCAAAATGGTTTTAGAGCCCATCTTACCTTCTTCACTCACGAGATTAGATGAAAAGGTTTGTGGGATTTTTTGTGTTATTCCAGCTATAGAAACAAAGAAATATAAGGTAAACTATGTGCAAATTTGTTATCAGCAGCCTGAAGACTTTGGCAGGGTCAGTAGTTTTGATTCAGGTCCTTCATGGTCATACTGATCAAAGTTTTCAGAGTTCGTGTTTTTCTCATCCAGAAAGCAGCTTCTTTTATCGAGTTCCTGCTTTTTTCTTCTCTTCCGAAAAATAGTTTGATCACCAATAGGTTTATGATTTGTGTGACAGTTTATATTCAAACATATGAGGATGATCTCATGTTTACAGCCAATGCCACATTGTTATATAGATCCATTTTTGGGAGATTGGCATCCATTAAATTCACAAATAGTAAGAGGAATATCAAGAACCTTGACATTCACCATAACAATCAAACTGCAAATTGCTGCTATTGATCATTTGATCTCCTCATTGTGGTTAAATAAAAATGGCCTACTTTATATATAGATTCAGTTCCTGATAAGAAGAATCTTGGTATTGTGGCATGATTAAGGCAACTCCTGGAAAGAAAAAGTTTGTATTTGATGTATTTTCAAATCAGAAAAGTTGTTGTAGATGCCAGATTAATGGTGTTGATCCAACAGAGATTTTAAGATGCACTCGAAAAGATCCGAACCAAGATCAACCACAAACTCACATCGAAAAGCTCATCAAGTTAAAGCCAAACTAGTACGTTCAATAAAAACTTTGATACCCAATATCAATAACCATTCTATAGAGAATTTACACCACAAACTAGTACGTTCATTTTACCCAAAAACTCACTAAAAACATGGCACCATAATCAAAAGAAAAGAGGTTTAGTATGTAAAGAATACATACCCTTACAACTTGCTACTAAGAAACAATTCAAACTTCAGTTTTCTATAGCTAAAAGAGAAAATTAAGCACGCTCCCCTCGAATACGCCTGGCCAACTGAATGTCTTTGGGCATGATAGTTACCCTCTTGGCATGGATCGCACACAAGTTAGTGTCCTCAAAGAGACCCACAAGGTAAGCTTCTGCAGCCTCCTGGAGCGCCAATACAGCATGGCTCTGGAACCTCAGGTCCGTCTACAATCACCAAAACAATTCAAACATATATCAGAGATTGGGAAAAAAGGGTTAAATTGTGAGGACATTATGATGGAAGATGATTAATAATAACCTTGAAATCCTGAGCAATTTCACGAACAAGCCTCTGGAATGGCAGCTTACGGATGAGAAGCTCTGTGCTCTTCTGGTACTTACGGATCTCACTGTATTCGTGAACAAACGCCAAAACAAATAAATTAGCATATCGCTTTCACATGGATTGTTGTGAAAATTTAGGGTTTTGTCAAAACAACCGATTAACAAAACTTTGTAGATGAAAAAGGGTTGAAACCGAATTTCTGATTTAACCTAGCCATAGGCGAAAGAATCCACAGATTTTTAAGTTGTAAATATCCGAGTGAGAGCCTTACCGAAGAGCGACGGTTCCTGGACGGTACCGATGAGGCTTCTTCACACCTCCGGTTGTCGGAGCAGATTTCCTGGCAGCCTGTAATAAACAACACGATTGAAATCGATTATCGCCTACTTTTGGGGAAAACATGCACGATTAAAGTAAACAGGCATAAATCGGAGTCAAATACAATTACGCGATTCAGATTCAAATCCGATTATCAAAATCGCATACCTTGGTAGCAAGCTGTTTCCTGGGAGCTTTTCCACCGGTTGACTTACGAGCAGTTTGCTTTGTACGCGCCATTGCTATACAGATTGATTGGAAGATGGATTAGGATTCGGATGCTAGGGTTTCGAATTGGGGAAAAAGACTACGAGAACAAGGAGTTGTTGGGTATATATACGAAGGGCGAAAACGTAGTCCCCAAGTCTACAACGGCTCTTTGAGGGTTTGAAATGGTCATTGATCTTTGCCTTTTGTTCTGGTTGGTTGTATTTTGTATACGTGGAGTATTATGATTGGATGATACGATTTCACGAGGATCGTAATGTTTGTGTTTCTTTCAGGGTCGTTTCAAAGTGACTCGGGCGATTGTGTTTTTTTTTTTAATCGGACGTGCTTCTGAGTTGAAAATCAGCGTGACTCGCTTGAAATTAGGGGGCGTTTGGTTCATAAAATCTGATAGGAATTTGAATGAAAATTTTCATTCCGAGCACGTTTGGTTCATAAAATCTGATAGGAATTTGAATGAAAATTTTCATTCTGATGTGGCTTTTTGGCAGTAAAAAGAAATAGAATGAATATTCTTTTTTATTAACATCACTTTTGAATAAATCTATTTTTCTTGGGTTAGTGTCATGGAACTTAAATTCCATTCTAAAGATTTTAACAGTCTGAAAACCAAACCCTAAACTTCATCTTGACCAGCCTCCATTTTTATTCCGACAGATTTTCATTTCTTCTAAATTTCATTCCTTGACAAGTTCCATTCCATAAATAAACATTCTGCGAATTAAAACGCCGTCTTAGATGTCCTTGTTTGTAATTCGCATGAAATTATGGATTTGGTTCATTAATTTCAAAAAATTGTGGGTGTTTGGTTCGTAGATTTTATTAGGATTTGCTTTTCGTCAAAAGATTTGCTTTGTGTAATATTTTCATTTATCAGGATTTTGTCAAAAAATTTACATTATCTTTTAAAAAAAATTTGTTAACTTGAAGAATGCAATGCAACTAGGATTTAAAATCCTAGGGAAAAGACTGAGGGGGCGTTTGGTTCGCAGATTGTTTTCCTTAGGATTTGCATTTTGTCAAAGAATTTGCATTATGCAGCATTTGCATTTGTCAGGATTTTGTCAAAGAATTTACATTATCTTTTTGGAAATTTGTTAATCTGAAAAATGCAAAGTAACTGGGATTTAAAATCCTAAGGGGGAGGCTGGGTTTTTAAATAACAAAGAAGGAAGGGATTTCTGAAATCCTAGGATTTTAAATCCTTACTGAAATCTGCGAACCAAACACATGATTTTAAATGCAAATCCCAGTGGTTCGCTAGGATTTGCATTTAAAATCATGTGTTTGGTTCGCAGATTTCAGTAAGGATTTAAAAATCCCAGGATTTTATAAATCTCTTCCTTCTTTGTTATTTAAAAACTCAGCCTCCCCCCTAGGATTCTAAATCCTAGTTACCTTGCATTCTTCATATTAGCAAATTTTTTCTATAAGATAATGCAGATTCCTTGACAAAATTCACACAAATGCAAATCCTGCATAATGCAAATCCTTTGACAAAATGCAAATCCCAGAAAAAAAAATATGCGAACCAAACGCCCCCTAAGAAATTCACGAACCAAACGTCCACTAAATATGTAACTTGTGATTTCAGGCTCTTATGATTTTAATTGACATTTTTTAATAAATAACACCCTTGTCATTTCATTTTGGTCTCTCAATATTACAATTAATAAGTTCTCTTTTAATCCTTTTGATAAATTATTCTTTTTAGTTTTAAATTTAATTTGTTAATTTGTTAATTAATTAATATATTATGATTTATTAGTTAATTTAAAAATTATGATTTAGTTATTGTTTGAATTTGTTATTTTACATATATAACTTTATTTTTTATATGTTTTGCATTTTTGTGTCCATCTTCTTTGGCACTTCTGACACTAGGTAATATTAACCCGAAAGTCATCAACGTTAAGGGCCCTTTAGAAAATAATGATAACTTACCTAAAGCCCATGAATGATTAATTGGATTGCATATGATACGATGTTTGCATCACGCGTTCAGTTGAACGCCTTTCACGACTTTTTGTTGTCAATCTGTCATGCGCACACGATAATGGATACATTGAGAATCAACACCAATCAAGGTCAAATGTGAGTTGGTGACTCTTAGATTCCTCTTTCATGGTTTTGTGAATCCTTGTTTAGTTTATGGTTCATTTATTTTATGTCATTTTGTTGATATGGAGGAACACAACAAAACTAGAGAAACACAAGGGAAATATGACTTGTTGAAAACGAATCAAAACACTTTGAGTGGACTCATCAATATCCTCTAACTACTAGGTCTTATTCAATCATGATGTAATTAGAAAATGATAGAAAAATTTCAGTCACTAAAGATTGTTTCGGTTACTTAAGAGTTGTCGTTCTTATAAAAGTCTTTTGTCTGAAATTCTCAGTAAGTCTAACAATCACTAAGAATTTTTTTTTTTGTACTTGACTCAAAACTTTGAGATACACTCCCTGAAAACAAAGAAAGATATGCTCGCTCAAATGGAAGATCAACATGCAGTCATTTAAAGTCAAGCACAAATGCATGCATACGATGACGGAGAACAACAAGGCTAATGTGTTTAATGTAACATCATTGGGTTAACCTTTTGTAACCATGGTGAATGTAATCAGTAAGATTTTTCTCAATAAATATTGGATTCCGATGTTTGCTTCTTGGGTTCTTATTGCGATCTTTCCTGTAATCTTGTTCTCATATTGTATGCGTACAAGTTCTTGTGCGTTAATTATCTCTGTGTTAAGTTTTGTAATCAATATCATTTATTGCATAGAAGAGTTGTGCATTGTTGTTGGAGTTTTCATGCAAATCCATGACAATGATCGAGTTATTTACCAAAACATAGTGATTTGAAATTTTATTTCCCAAATGATAGTCCTTTAAATTTTAATTACCAAAAGATGGTTGTTTTTTGTTTTAATTATTAAAACATGATGTCTTTATCATTTTACTTATCTTTTTAAACCAAAAGTTGTCTTTTTGTACTTTTGTAAAAAAATTTAATATTTATCAAATTTCATAAAATGAAACTTTATAAATAATCGATTTTATAAAATGAAACTTTATAGTATCCTGTAACAACCTAACTTTTGACACATTCGTAAATTCAGTATTTTTGAACCGATAATGTAATATTATTACATTATTTGAATTATAATTTAATTAAGTTATGAAATATTTAATTAAATTATATAAATATTTAAAGTTATGATTTAATAATTATTAAAGATAATTAAATAACAGAGATATAAGATACAAAAGTAAAAGTGAGTTAAGTAGCAAATATTGATAGATTAATCCCGATCAAATGTTATATTTGTATGATAATTATGTAATTATGTAAAGTATGATGTATGAATTGTAAATTATAGTAAGTAGAAGGACCTATTTAGTATTTAGGAATACTTGAAGGGTTGCACCTTTTCATAAAGGTTGTGACTTTTCAGAAAGGGTACCACGAAGGGTTGTGACTATTCGACGCACCCTTTAGATTATTATATATAGGCCCAATGTAATCATTTGTAAGTATGATTTCTGAAAGATTGTTAATAAAGTTCTTATTTTGTAAGTAAATCCTGTGTATTTAGTGTAAGAAATCCCAACAATTGGTATCAGAGCGAAGGATTTTTCGATCCTACATCAATCATCATATACCGTAAGGAACAGGAGTACACAACAGTCTTAGAAATTCACCAGTGACGATTGTTTCTCAGAAACATCATCAGTAAGAGTAAGGAATTGAACGGGGCGGCCGAACACAGAGTTCTACCACCAAACCGACATCAATTCACCAAGTACGAATTCTGTTTTCAAATTTTAGAACAGAATTGGAAGAAAGCAGTAAGGCAGATTTCATCAGACCAGTAAGTCGGTCATCATTTTGGGTCATCACAGTAAGTCAAATTCGAGAACAGCAATTAAGAAAGGCACAGTAAGAAAAATCCCACACAGAACCGAAGCAATCAAGTAAGCAGTAAGCCCATCGCAATTCCAACAGAAAGTAAACCCTAGAAATCGGATAGCATAGATAGTAAAGCCAAAATCAGAAAGATATAACCTGATTTTGAAGAAACCACCACCGTAGGAGTGTACCCACGGACAGAAGCCACAACAAACCATCGCCATCCACCACCAGAACCACCACCGAACGCCACCATCGTAAGAGGCAACATTTAGGGTTCCAGAAATCGAACCAACCAACGCAACCAACCGTCGCCAAACCAATTGCCACCGCAAAACCGTCACCATCAAGTAAGAGGCGACAATTTGCACCGATTGAAAGATTCAACAGAGGGGTTGCATCGGTTCAAGAAGTTTTACACCGATTTCAGAAGGTTACAGCGATAGGGAACCATTGCACCGATTCAAGAGAGAAAGAGAGAGTAAGTAGCAGGCGTCGCACCGATTCACAAAAGACAGAGAACCATAGCAACGTTTCACAAAAAAAAGGGACAGTAAGTGAAAGGGGATAAGCATCGCATTGGATTCAAGGAAGAGAAGGGGTAATAATTCAAAACGAAGGGATAGAAGGCAGACAAGCCCAAGCCCAAGTTTTAAAAGCCCAGCCAAAAATAAGAAGAGGAATCAGGCCCAAGAGGAAGCTCAAAATCAGTAAGAGGAAGTGAGCCCAAACAGTTTCAAAAGAAGGAGCCCATCAGGTTTCATCTTTTAATTTACACATCTTTTAATTTTATTATTATTATTATTTTCATTATCATTTTAGACAGTAAATTTTAATTTAATTAAGATAATAGATTAAAATTCTAAAAATTAGTCCGTTACAATTTTTCGTTAAAAAACGTAGAATTGTTGAATTGTTTAAAATAATAATTGTGGTTAGTATAAAAATAATAATAATAAGAAAGTAAGCAAGAAAGTAAGAAACCAAGGAGTTACAAAAATCCGTGTAACACCAAAATTGGAGTAAGCTCAGTACGAGTACGTTAGACAACCGTGACCTGCCAGTTTTGTCTAAAACCCGAAACTTAGTGTTGTAAGAAACCTTAGTGTTTCTAAGTAAGTAAGAAAACAACCTAGTTTCACAGTAAGTAAGTAAGTGAAAGACCTTAGAGTTTTTCAAAGAAATCCTAGCGTTTCCCAGTAAGAAGTAAGAGAAAACCACAGTGTTTTCAGAAACCTAGCATTTCCCAGTAAGAAGTAAGAGAAAACCACAGTGTTTTCAGAAACCTAGAGTTTCCCAGTAAGTAAGAGAAAAGCCGTTGTGTTTTTCAGAAACCTAGAGTTTTCCCAGTAAGCAAGTACGTGAAAATCATAGTATTATCAGAAACCTTCGTGTTTCACAGTAAGAGAAACCATAGTGTTTCAAAGCAAGTAAGAAACTGATCAAACGATCAGAAGTACGAAAGTAAGAAGTAAGGTTGGTCACATCCAGTGATCACAAGTAAGTAAGTAAGCATTAAAATCTTAAATTCAAAAACTATGGCAAGAGGAGAATCATCTACACAAATACGTGAGCAAAATGTAACACTTCAATGCCCGAAATTAGATGAAACAAGTTATACTACCTGGGCAATCATAATGGAAACAATACTTAAGGCATATGATCTTTGGGAGACTTTAGAAGCCACAGAAGATATAGATGAAAGAAAGATGCACACAACAAAAGCAATGATACTAACAACTTTGCCACAAGATATTTTAATGCAAGTTTCACAGTATGCAAGTGCGAAAGAAGTATGGGAGTCTATCAAAGTACGATACATGGGAGAAAACCGAGTTCAACAAGCACGCCTACAAACTTTAAGGAGCGAATTGGAAACTTTAAAAATGAAGAATAACGAGACAGTGAGCAACTTTGCAGGAAGATTAGGAAGCATAAGAGGCAAGATCAAAAGTCTTGGTTCAAATATTAAAGACAAAGTACTCGTAAGAAAGCTACTGAACTCAGTCCCAAAGAAGTTTCTACCGATCGTAGCATCAATTGAACAATACTCGGATGTTAATAGCATGTCATTTGAAGAAGCAACCGGAAGAATAATAACTTTTGAAGAACGCCTCAAAAGTCAAGATGAATCACAAGAATATCACCAAGGAAACCTTCTAATGGCAAATACAAGAGTTCAACACCATGGAAAAGGTCGAGGAAGAAATTTCAATAAAGAAAGAAAAGAACGTGAAAGAGGTACGAATCAAGAACGAAGCAAAACCAAAATGAGATGTTATGAATGTGGAGAATTTGGTCATTTTGCATATGAATGTTCAAAATGGAAAGAGAAAAACAAGAAGCAAGAAGCACATCTCGTCTATTTAAGCGAAGACGAACCTACATTGCTGTAAGACAAGATGATCGTGATTAAGGGGGTGAATGATAGATTAATCCCGATCAAATGTTATATTAGTATGATAATTATGTAATTATGTAAAGTATGATGTATGAATTGTAAATTATAGTAAGTAGAAGGACCTATTTAGTATTTAGGAATACTTGAAGGGTTGCACCTTTTCATAAAGGTTGTGACTTTTCAGAAAGGGTACCACGAAGGGTTGTGACTATTCGACGCACCCTTTAGATTATTATAAATAGGCCCAATGTAATCATTTGTAAGTGTGATTTCTGAAAGATTGTTAATAAAGTTCTTATTTTGTAAGTAAATCCTGTGTATTTAGTGCAAGAAATCCCAACAAATATAACTAGATGAAGTATATAAACGAGATTTATGATTCATAAAATCACTTTTACTCTCTCTCTACTCTCTCTCTACTTTCTCTCTCTACTCTCTCTCTACTTCTCTCTAATTTATCTCCCAAACCGACCGGCCGATTATCGAGTTCTATACGTCAACGGAAAGATCTCGGAGAATACTACACGAATATGCTATTACATGTTCGATTTCATACGAATTTGAGGTAAAAATCGGCAGCTTTAGCTTTTATATTTTCGGTTTTTAAGAATAAATTCGAATTTGACTATTTTGTGTGATTAAAATTAATCTAGCTCGAGTTTTAATCAGATTATGTATAATATAATCGAACCTAGCTTTAATATTTATCATATTTGTGATTTATGTCTTAGAAGTTCATGATTTAAAGCTATAAATTATGAACAAATTCGAGATGCCAAGAACAAACTCGAAATGCATAGAACAAATTCGAGTAAAGCAAAGAATGGAACCAAGGCTTCGAGTTTGTCCACTAAATTCGAATGTGAATTCGAATTTAAAGCCCATTTCAACTTTAACTCTATTTTTATGCCTCCATTCGATTTTAATGTTCTAGAATGTGATTTGGAATTGAATTTGACTATTAAAATCAAATGTGGGTTTGACTTTTAAACATGGTCTCGAATTTAGTATATGTATTGAATGATTCTTCGAATTTAAGTCTATGTTCTAAACCATGAATTCGATTTTAGCCATTTAAATTCGAATGAGACTTCGAATTTATCACTATATTCGAATTTAATGTCTTCAAATTTAGCATATATTCGAGTTTAATACATAAAGTCGAAACCCACTCCCTAAATTCGAATATATTGAATAAAATATATGGACAACTCATAAATTGACAAGATAATTAGCAAAATAATTATATATATTGATCCTTTGAGAACTTAATGAAACAATAAATTTAAATGAAAGAATGATTTATGAATAAACAAGTTATCAGAATCAGATAAAATAGAGAATTTAAAGATAAAAGAGGATGATATTGACATGAGATTGATATTATGATTCTGGACAGGTTTAGTGAAATTCTGAACAAAGATTTAATGATTTAAAGCGGGTCAAAGATTTGAATTGACAGAGAACAGATTGAGATAAAATCCTGGGATAACTCAGGTGACAGATTTTACATCTGTTTGATAAAGACCCAGATCTGTGAGTAATAGATATTCAGATTTAACATGCTTGAATTTCCGGTTGAGACATATTGTTGATGCTAGATTAAATTGACATTCATATTATCAGCTGGATTGTGACATGTGCACACTATGGTTCGGTGTTGCCCAGAGGATCATGATAGCTATTTGATCATCACATCATATGATATTGCTTTTACTGTTCGTTTCAGGCATTGCTTTAAGATTACTGCTATCATGACTTTGAATACGTATGCTTCATTATTGTATATGGCTGATCCCCACGATTTAAGCGTGAGCGTGGCTTGAGCATCATCCGACTCTATGACTTCTTTGTCTCAATCATGAGTGACTGTAGCGGCAGCCTTGACATATCACGCTAGACTTATGATGATCCGCTTGACAATGCATGTTTAATTTGAAAATCTATTTACTCACTAAGCATTGCTTACAGTTGCTACATTTACATTTTTACAGGAAAAGATAAAGGAAAGTCACTTGCAGGCCCTAGTACTTAGGTCATACAAGAATCAAGTGAAGTTTCATAGACCTCTACTCAGCAAACCATTTTGGTACAGATTGGATGATGATATTGTGGTGTTCTGGGTAGATTTATCTTGATTGTGTGATGACATGAACTAGATTAGATAGTACCCTTTATAAGTTTAATTTGAAAACCGTAAAACTGTATTAAACTTAAATCCTAATATGTTTGTACTGTAATTTATAATTCCGCAATTAATTACTCTATCTTAGTTATGGTTGATATCATATTGCATGATGTGGGACCTAGACTCGTGACAACTGCCCCGTAAGTGGTGGTCTTCACATATCCACATAAGCATTTTATAAAATCCAACAATTCACAAGTATAAAAAAAAAACTTAAACAAATCATATTTGATTAATCAACATAAACGAAAAAAAACTAGAATATTAAATAAAACACATGTTTTTGAGATTTGTTGTTCGTTTAATAATTTACATGTTGGACGCATGAATTATTTAGATGTATATACTTATAGTATTTTAATTTCTTTTTGTTTAAGTTGATTGATCGAATATGATTTATTTAAGTTTTTTATATTTGTGAATTATTCATTGGTATTTTGTTTAAGGCTTGTTAATTTTAAATGTACATGACTAATGTTGTAAATTTAGAAATGAAGTTTTACGTTCTGAACTTATTGTATTGGTTCTTTCATTATTTTTAAAGTCTATATTTAATGTTTGAGTTTGTGTTATAAAGTTTCATAACAATTTATAAAAATGATATTTTATAAAGTTTTATTTTATAAAATCTGTAATTTGCAAAGTTATATTTATAAAATTGGTATTTTCATAAAATTTGATAAATATTAGTTTTTTTTATTAAAAGTTGAGAAATAAGAAAATAAGAAACTGACAATTTCTGGATAAAAAAAATTAAGTTAAAATCAAAACTACTATCTTTTGACAATTAAATTTGAAACTACTATCATTTGGGAAATAAATTTGACAATCACTATGGTCTAGGCAATAACTCTAAGGAGAGGACGACATGTTTTTTTTAGCAGTAAACTATCAATTTTCTACTCCTAAGTGTAACATCCTCCAAATCGGCATAAAAGCCACGTCATTTACAATACACAGCTGACATTAACGCATATAAAATCCATTACACATGTCAAAAATTTACACAAACACTGATAATTTAGAACATTTTACATTATATAAACAACTCTGTTAAAGATCAACTCGACATACTAACCCAAACCCAAATCCCAATATCTACACACAACCCGACCCAGATACCCGAAGTTTCCCAACAGCTACACAAATGTATAATTAGCAAAACGGAACCCTCGGCGACAGTCTCAAAGCTCCTACTTCCGCTCAGGAGCTGGCGACCCTATCCTCAGTCCCCCTGATAAACACATGCAGACTCGAATACGTAAGCTTTGCAGCTCGTGAGTACACAAGGGTTAGACACTGAATTCACATAAGCACATAACGCATGTAACATGACAACATAATCATCACTGTACTCTACACGAACTGGCATGCTCATGCCACACTGGCCTCTGCTCAGAGACATATGAGATTCAATGCACAATGAGATACTCATCTCAAATGGGGAAACTCCACCCCTCCTGCAACCAAGCCATGCTCATGGGGCTAATAGGACTCAGTAGGCTTTGGAGCGACCTGTCAATAAACACAACCATATATATAGGGACTTTACTCAGGGTCGAACAGAGCAACTCAGCTCCCGCGATAACTCATCGCAATCACAGCATCATGGATCTCATACATAATATTATATATTCATATATAAAGAAAGGTAAGCTAATACCTGAGGGGCAGCTCGCAGTGCATGCCTATGCAATTCATATAACACATATGAAGCATTAAAACAGAAAAACTCAAAAGACGGCGACTAGTCTTTTTAAAAGATCTTGCGTACTCACCTGGATCACATCGCACAATATCTCGAATCCGCTGACCCGAACCTGACTCACACCGATCTCTATCAATCCCTTACACTTCAAGAACACAAAGGAAGCTTCAGTTTGATTCTCAACAACTCAATCCAACTTATATGGCTCTAATCTTGCTTCTGGTTTTGATATCCAATTTACACAGCACACACACACAACACTTTGGTAAAGCTTGGAAGTGAAGGAAGTTAAGCAAAGCACGTACGTGTCAAGACCATCCCTTACGGGGCAGTCCTGAATGAATAGGTCCCAAGGAGCAATACAACATCAATCAAAACTAAGATAGATTAATAAAGTGCGGAATTAAGTCATTACAGATATTAGGATTATCATACAATAAGTTCAAAACAAAACTACAAAAGGGCACCAGGACACTAATCTAATACATAATCACAATACATAGCACTAATCTACCCAAACCACCACCATTATTGCATTCAATCAATACCAATTGCAGATTCAGTAGTGGTCTAATGACTTCAAATTCAAGCGTGCAGATCTAAAGACTTAGGTCAGCTGGACCTTTTCCTTTGATTAAACCTGGAAAAAGATTCAACAACAGCTGTAAGTGGTGCTTAGTGAGATTATAGATTTAACAGTTAACATGCCATGACAATTTTAAGCGGAGACTTGACTTTTGACTTTGACTTTGAGATTTGACTTTGACTTTAAGCGCGATTTTGACACGATTGCCGCTATCAGCCAGACATTGTGAGACATAGGACTTAAGATCGGATGATGTTTAATCCCACACACACACTTTTAATTGTGGGGGTCAACCACATACTGGGCTAGCTACCAGTAAGACAACGTGGGCAAACATCAGATTAGACTTAATCATAGACTGACATGGACTTTCTCAGACTTGAATTACGCGAAAGCATATGAAAGCATTGATATCAAGGCAAATGACTGAAAGCATTCAAGTAATGAATCAAGATAGCAACAATAATATATCCAAGACTAATTCAGACAGTAAAGACATGCGTGCATGATGATATATTAAAGTTATCATGATCCATAGTGTGACACCCTTGCCACATTAACCACCATTTACAGTATACCCAGGATTAATCACCAACGAATAATTACATAATGATCTGATAGCTTGAACTACAGTGCGGAAGCATAAAATACAAAATAAAACAAAACAAATTTGTGTCCAACACCCTACGGTGCTACATAGGTTACACATCTAAGTCTACAACTTCAGAAGTATTACATTATCCCCAAATTTATTACAACAGTAATTTCATAACCAAATACCAAGTTAAACCGTAGAAGTCTTCAAATACTTCAACAAACGTCCTAGTTAGATGGTCCCGCAGCGGATTTCCCCCTTTTCCTGTAAAAATGTAACAACTGAAGGGGTAAGCTAAAGCTTAGTGAATACCATATGATTTTACACATTCAACAAATCATTATGATGCCACCCAGGGTAACCGCGGTAACACATACCGTATACCCCACACGTACTCCAAGTACGCAAATCTGAGCCGCAGCTCCTTCGAGTTGACACTCGGCATAAGAAAACCAACCATCTGAGGCAGACATTACATCGGGGATGACTTACTGTCTATCCTGACCACAGAGGTGTCAAACTCTTGGTCATATAGCACAGTAACATCAGAGTACAGATGCGACCACGCAGGTCCATCGAAAGGATGCACAACAAATGAACGGACATGCAACAAGTATGAATGTGCATCAATACATATACGCAAGTTAGTAGAGTTCCAAACGAATATGAAACAACATGCCTCAGCAGGCAATGAAAACATAATGCAGATGCAGCAATGTTAAAATCAAAGGTACTCACAGTGGGTGCGTTATTATTCTTTAAGCAATATTATTTCTCCTCGGAATTTCAACCGGACTCAAAAGTACCCCACTGTGGGTTAAACAACACCACAAGGGACCTGTTTCATTTCCATAATGAAAACATATCATCATTATATGTTCTTTAACAATTTACCATTAACTTGTATAAAATAAAGTGCTACAACATTCGGAAACACCATCCGAAACTCATATTTTAAACCATTATTCGAGGTGTTATTATTCCCAATTAACCCTCCATTATATGCCTTATCATAGTACAAAAGATATCTCAAAAGTTTGTTTATTTGACCATAAATTCGGATCCTTTTAAACCCATCCGAATCACCCCAAAAACTCATAGAACTCGCCGAGTAGGCTTAAGGAACTCGCCGAGTTCCTATCCGAATTTCGGATCATTGACTGAATTTCGGACTCATCCGGATTGGGTTGACCCATCCGAGTTCGGGTTGACCCATCCGAATTCGGACCCTCCGAGTTCGGTTCTTAAATTTGACTTCGGTTCTTAAATTTGACTTCGGTCCTATCCAAATTTCGGGTCTTATCCGAATTCGGGTCCCAACCGAATTCGGATCCAACACTTATGAATTTTTGAAGCTTTATTCAACTTGTTCTTGAGTACTCGCCGAGTTCCTCATGAACTCGCCGAGTTCACATGCAGGTTTGCTATTTCGCAGCTACGGGTTTTTAAGTAAAAATTGCCAAAACTTAAATTTATCCACATGCAATCCATAGTAATGTTTTATTAACATATATTGATTGTTTCTACATCATTTTCCCTATCATTAACACCCAAATTCATCCAGATTGACCCAAAATATGAACTTTTCTTCAAGAACATAAAAACTTACAAAAGTTATGATTTCTAACCTTTTAGGACGATTCAACCAACGATTCTTGTTTCTGAACCTTCAAGGATGTTCAACTATTGATTTCCAACTGAATAAACATACATGCATCAACATTTTTCAGATTTCAATTCCGAATTTCATCTTTATAACTCTCAAAATAAAACCCAAAACATTAGGAATAACTTTCTTACCTTTAATCCACTTGAATCCACTTAATATTCAGATTACTTCCACGAATTTTTGATCCACAATTTCGTTCCAGCCGAGAAGGATTCTAGAGAGAGATGGAGAGTTCTTGAGTTTGGAATGGTGAAATGAATCCATTTGAAAGAAATGAGTCTTTTATTTTCACACTTTCGGGATTTGGCACATTTAGCCCCTCAACTTATCTGGTTCCATTAAATACTGAGTTTCATCATAATTTTCATCATTAACATTTTAACAATCATACCTAATAACTAAAGGTTGAAATTCTCAATTCCTTAATTTCTTAAAATAGCAACCAACTTTTAATCATCCAAATACATAATCATATTTCGTAATCCAACTTAATTATCTTTAATTACCATGTATCCAACCAATTAATCTAAATTACGATAATTTAGATTTTAGGATGTTACACATAGGGCATCACCGTACCAAGGTGTGCACGTGTCACATTCTAGCTGAGTATATAGACTTTTAAATAAAGCTAGAATAACAATATGTCTCACAGGAAGACAAGCATGTATACAGTTATATCTATAACTCACAGTTACTGGTTTTATTGCATGACTGTTGACTTTGACTTTCGCAAGTAGATTAAATCCACCACCTGAGTTATCTCAGGATTTGACTTTAGCTTTGACTTTACTGACTTTAGCTCTGACTTTGGCTTTGACTTGCTTCTCTGACTTTGGCTTGACTTTATTAACTGATCTTGGCTTTAATTGCTTTAACCTGGCTTTTCTGGCTTGGCTTACAGATTTTGACTTTATAACATAGTTCAGATTTAGCTGAACCTGTTAATTGTATGGCAAATCAGTTTACATAAGCTTTTATGGCATTACACAATATAATTGTGTAATTCTGTTAAATTCTGGAATTTTCAGTAGCTTATGTATAGACTTTTTCATTTATTGACTTTTCATATCATCTCAGACTTTGTTAAATTACAATTAGACATTAAAACTTAAATTCAACATGATTTAATGGCTTTATGATATTTATGCATTTCTTATATTAATATGCATTCTATCGAAAGTTCTTAAAGGGTCACAAACATATATTTTATTCCCAACTAAATAACATCAATCTCATTGCATCATAATATTTTCTTATTGAAATGTTTATAATTCACATACATGACTAGCATTAACTTTAATGATCAATGTCATAGGCATAACACCAACATTTTACTAATTCATATTCATGTTTATACTCATATATGCTTTCAATTTAATCACACTCACATATGTCCTTTTACTTTATTTAATATCATTTTTATTGAGTTTATAGGCCTTAACCTGTATTAATTGATCACCCATACACATGTATATATGTATATATATTTACACTCTCTCATTTATATATATGCATGTATGTTTGGACATTAATTATGTTGTTGCTAATGTCAATACCCACTAAACATATATATATATATATATATATATATATATATATATATATATATATATATATATATATATATATATATATATATATATATATATATATGTGTGTGTGTGTGTGTGTGTGTGTGTGTGTGTGTGTGTGTGTGTGTGTGTGTGTGTGTGTGTGTGTGTGTGTGTGTGTGTTGTTGTCCATACCCACAATTGCACACATATCTTCCTTATTTATTTCTCACAACACACACACACACCTACTGACCTCTTAATTCATGCAACTTAAAGGAAATGCTATGAAATGAATTCGGTTGCTCTCACACACATCACACATTAGTACTTATATATTGAAAAAGAAAAGAAATGGTTGGACGTACTCACATGTATACATCCTAGACTGTTTCTGTTATATACATATACACGTACTCACAAACTAATGTTGTTTCTGTTCCTACTTCCTCTGCACTGTACACACTATATCCAAGAAACAATAAAGAAAAGAGGAAAACGAATAAAGAAGGTTGTTGGTTTCAGTTCTTTTCACCACCACAACAAACACATACTATTTTATGCAAAAAGGGAAAAGGTTGCTGCACTTGTTTTATATTTCTATTCTCATAGCCACACACACATACAAGTGCCTAGATTAAACATAGGATAAAAGGCTGCTGTTTCTCTTTGTTTCGGTATTTCGGTAGTGTCAAAAATGGTTTCAGTATGGTCCAATTAGTTTCAGCTTCTATTTTGGTCTCGGTAGCCTGTAGGTTTCAGCATCCATATATATGTTTCGTATTGCAGTTACCGAAACCTTAGGGTTTCGGTTTACATGCAGATGGTTTCGGTAGGTTGCAAAACACACAACACACACCACACATATTTTTGTTTGGTTTCGGTAGTCTATAGGGTCTCGATACTTCTCTGTTGGTTTCAATAGTTCTAAGATTGTTTCTGTACATCTAGGTAGGTTTCTGTACTGAGCTTAGGCCGAAACCTTTCATGGTTTCCAATGGTTTCGGTAGTCCCATGATGGGTTTCGGTATTACATGCAAAACACACAACACACACTGCTCTTTTTATTTTTCTGTTTTTACTTCGTTTCCAGCAGAATATAAGATGGATAAAGGGTGAACTAGATGCATGATGATTAAGTAAACATCACTAAAAGGCCATAGACAAGGTTGAAGGCCATGTTACGGTCTCAACTAAATTAAGAACAGAAACAAATTTAAGTTACTGAATTGTGAATTAAATCATCAAATTAAGCTTTCAAATTTCAGAAATCATCAATTACATAATAATTAGGAACATGCATGATCTTGCACTACTACAAAATGAGCCTATTGCAACCTTTTAAAAGCAACTTTTATATAAGTAGTTGCATTTTATTATAAAGCAAGTTAAAAAATATAAAGGTTGCATTAGAAGGTCTAATGCAACATTAACTTAAAAGGTTACATATTTGATTGAAAATGACAACATTTATAAGAAATGTTGCATTTGTTATAGGTTAAAAGTAACCTTTATTTTAAAAGGTTGCATGTCTAAAATAAATGTAAATTTTTTTCAAAAAGTTACATCTAAAATGTGATTGTAAATTTTTTATTTTTTCTTTAAAATAAAATATATAACTATTTTATATCATCAACATTTTCATTTGATTAATATTATTTATTGCTAATCTATTTATATAATTATTTTATTTATATATAAGTGTTATTCAAAAAAATTTACGTGGTCATTGCTTTCCTTGGTGTGCTTGTAAAGATTTTAGGGCATATTTGGTACAGAAAATTGGGAGCAAAACAATGGAATTGAAAACAATTTTTGTAGGTTGTGTTTGGTACAATGAAATGAACTAGAGAAATAGAAATAAGAAAGGATTCTGTTGTTTGTTTAGACATGAGAAATATAAAATGAGAATTAAATAAATGAATTCCTATTCTCTAATTTTGATTCTCTTCGATGTGGAGAGAAATGGGAAGAATTGGAATTTCATTTCCCTGTTGAAAAAACACGGAGAGTTGTGCAAGCCTCCCCCTCCCCCCCAAACCTTCTGCCTTCACTTCATTTGCACGCTACTCCTTTGTCTTCTCTCTCTCCCTCTCTTCGATCTCCAGACAGAAGAACAGCGCTCTCGATCCCCGGCGACCCCCTTCCAGACATCGGCGACCACCGGCTATCGTTCTCCGCCTCGACCAGACGTCTCTTTTCTCCGATCTTCCAAGGTATCGCAACTGTTTGACAAATCCCAAACTTATAGCAGTTGTTCGAATAAGAACCCTACAATGACATAGATGAATGGCGTTATTATTATTATTTTTTTATTCTGCTTTTCTGGGTTTGATTTTTAGAATATCGATCGGTACCTGTGGGTGGAAAAGCCATAGGCAGAGCAACAAATTCAGGAGGATGAGATACGAATTACAAGCAAGGTTAGGATGTAGAGCTATATTACATATGCTATGAGTTTGCTTGAAGTTATTTAGTAATGACAGTCACGGTGCTTGAGCATATATGATTTTGTTTTGCTTCTGTTCACATTTATCGTATAAATGGGTCTCCTTTAGCTTCTGTTCGCATTTATCATTTTGCTATGTATTATTTTTTAAGATGATTGCATAGCAATCATCTTACTATCTAGGGTCAAATAAATGGTTTTGAGTAATCAATTTCATAACAAGAAGATTTCTGTTGAACTGCACTACTCATGTGATTTTAAAGAAACTCTCTTTATTTGAATCTTTCTTGATTTAGGTTATGTTATGCTTTTTTATTGTCATCAGTATGTGTTTAAATTTACTCTGCATTTTGGTAAAGTAGTAACAGAAGATTGAGAAATGATGGGTTTGTGTGAAGATTATAACATGGGCGGTTGGCTTTGTGTTTCGGTAAATTGCGTTTTGCAAAAGTGTGATTGTAAAAGAAAAGCTCCAAATTTGAACTTTTTTTACACGGTGTCTAGGGGGCACGAAAGGTCAAACATTACGGTAGAAAAGTGATTTTGCTAACCAAACTTTTTTTTTAAAAAAATCTTTCTGTGCCCTCAAAATGCAAATTCAAACATGCCTTAAGGAATGATGAAACGTTAAATTCTTGGCATTAGAGTATGTTATATAAGAACATAATCATTGATAGTTTGCGAGATTTTTATAGAAATTAAGGGGTTCTCTTCTCGATGTGTCTTGAGGAGTGATCATATAATCATCTTTAACATGATGGGCTATAGGAGATAGTTTTTGGAAGTGCTTTTATTGGTTTAAGTGATGATAGCAAGTGAATTAGTACTTTGATTGTTCGGTTTATTGTGTTTATTTATGGGAACTCATATAAAATTACCAAGATGGACACTTTTGTGAATTATGTGAAGGTCTAGTGGATTAATAAGTCTATCAAATTTGTTTAACAGAAGAGTTTTAATATATGATTTTATTTTACTCATGATCAGTTTTCTTGTGTTTGCTATGAAATTGATTACTCAAAACCAATTATTTGACCCTAGATAGTAAGATAGTTTTCTTATCATTTTGTTATGTATTATTTTAGGTGGTGCAATTGTTAGTGCTTCTCACTTGCCTAATTATCTTATTTCCAGGAAAAGGGAGCATCCAAAGTTGTGTTTAAGGCAATGGGTTGAGCTATCAACAAGACTGTAACAATGGTAGATTTGAATAAGGTTCTCCATGCTCTTTGTGCTATATGTTCTCATTTTTGCACCATCAATTGATTTTCATGCTGATAAGTGTATTATAAATGATACAACGTAGAGGAGAATTGTTGGTTTTTAGGTACGAGTTTCAACATATGATGAAAGTATTTGGTTGTAGATAAGTCGTGGAACCGAGGAACATATGATGAAAGTGTTTGTTACTTGATACTTTTTTGATACATTTGTTTTGGTTTGAATTAAATTGTAATACATTGTTTAATATTAAATGGGTAAAATATGTTGATAATTTTTTTGTTTGATCAATGAAATTGAGTTTGAATAAGAAATTTTACAAAATAATAATGATTACAAATAATAATTTTTTTTTTTATAGAATTCTCTATTGAATTCTCTGTTGTACCAAACAAGATATTGTTGTTGCTGTTTCTTGTGGGTTGTTGTTGTTGTTGAGGGATGTTGTCCGTCCATATTGTTGCTGCTGTTACTTGAAATTATATTACATATTTCACTGCACACGCGCACACACTTGTATCTGCACTCACACACTTGTTGAGGGCTGTTGTTGCTGTCACAGACACACACAAACTTTATCATTATACATACAGCACACGCACACTTGTCATACATATATATTACATATTTCACTGCTGTTATTGTTCCTTTCTTTCTGTTTTCAGTGCTCATATACACACACATAGGCTACACATTTTAGTTAATTGATAAATATTGCAACAATTATGTAAGGATTATGGGAGTATAAGTGTGCAATTGATTCTTTTCTTTCTGCTGTCAATTGTTTCTGTTTGGTCCGAGAGTTATGGCCAAGAATGGCCTTAGGCCTTCGACAATAACACTAAATCATATATGTATATTTGTTGTTCATTAAAAAGTATCAAACGTCCCTTATTCCTTCTTAAATTGCTGCTGGAAGTGGACTGAAATAAACAGGAAGAAATCAATTTATAAATGAGTTTTATGTTTCTGTTTTGTCAAGAAAAGTTGGCTAAGAAGGCATTCTGTTTCTGGTTCATTTCTATTTCTGCACATTTAACTTTAGCACATATGCTCCTTAAATTGTCATATCCCTCAGTTTCTTTTTTCATAGTACCAATATTTTGGCTATTATATGCATGTAATCTGTACAAAGTTCAACTATAAGCATTCTGTTTTGCTTTTTTGTGCAGTGTTTGCGTGCGTGTGTTTGCATTTTTAAAGTTTTAGTTGTTTCATATAATTGAGTTTTTAAGTAAGATTTTTATATTATTTGTAGATGCAAGGTCACCGTTGAGACAATAAATTAATCGCAATAGACAAGTGGCAAGTTTATTCAAATGGGATACTTATTATTCAAATGGATTAACAAACAATTGGGAAGGCATAGTGGTTTGAGATATATGTTACTGGTTACTTCACCTCCACACATTATTTTTTACATGGTTTGAGACAAATATTGATAAAAAAAAGTATGTTCATAGATAGATAGGTGCATTAATTAATGCGATATTTTGTTTTTGTGTTGCATCCTTGTCCCCAAATGAAGAAGAACGAGCATAGATTGATATAATAAATGTGATTCACCGAGTGCATGTTCCATCACATGAGCCTTTCTTTACTGTATATTGTTGTTTCTTAAAGCTCGTTTAGCTTGGAAAAAGATAAACATCTTGGAAATGATGATATACTTGAATCAAAGATGTTGGACCCTGGAAAGGTAGCTCATTTAGCTTGGAAGAAGATCAACATCTTGGAAATGCGATTCACCGAGTGCATGTTCCATCATAGGTTTGTTCTTTTCATATCTATAAATTAATTATATTTATATTTTGTTATAAAATTATAGTTGTGTCAGTTGGGCTTGCAATATTTTGTGTATACATACAACACACACATTTGCTTAGTTATTATTGATGCAACAGGATAACTCGTAATTGATCACTTAAATCCCATGTTGGTGTTTGTTTGGAAGAAGATATTGAGAACCAACGAGATAAATTAGTTGAAGATGCAATGAAGAAACTTATGGAAAAATTGTCTCTGAGTTATCTAGCATGAGTTATCGTCTATGTTTAGTTCAAGGTATGATGTCATCACGATCATGACAAGTATAATTATTTTATCAATTTGATTATTTTGGTTTGAGTTAGTTACTTATTATTATTTCTGTGTGACAGTCAACTTTGTTTTAGGATATCGTTATATATACGAAACCGGTGTTTTTTAGAGGATTTAGAGAACTTTTGTCATTATAATTAACAATTATTATATGTAATATTGTGTTTTGAGTTTATTGTGTAATTGGTGAAGGATTTTGATACATTTTAATTATTGTAATTGTCAGTTTTTGAATTGGTGATGCCTATTAATTGTATTCGTGTATTAAAAGGTTGTACTTTTTGTATCTAAATTCATAAATGTTGCATCTAAAAATAAAAAAAGTTACATTCGAATGTAAAAAAGGTTGTATTAGAGCATAAAAAGGTTGAATTTGATTTTAAAAATCGTTGTATCTTAATGTGAAAAAGTTGCATTTAAAAATAAAAAAAGGTTGCATTTGATGTAAAAAATGTTGCATTTGAGTGTGAAAAAAGGTTGCATTTGCTTGTAAAAAGGTTGCATTCTAAAAAGGTTGCATTTTTATGACTAATGCAACTCTTTCAAAAAAAGTTGCATATTCTATCAAAAAAATTACTTTAGACCTAATGCAAGAGGACATAATGCAACTCTTGCTAAAAGGTTGTTTTAGCATAATGAAACATTTTGCAGGCCTAATGCAACATTTTGCCAATGTTGCAATAGACTCGTTTTGTTGTAGTGTTGTTTTTGTGATTGGAACACATTTTGATCATCAATTTTGGATATTGAAGATCGACACATGCATGAATATCCAGGAACCGTAATATACATGTATATATGAATAATAGATGAAATAACCTTCAATCTTGATGTTGATGTTGGCTTAGATGCTTCTTTGACTTGATTCTTGATTTATTTCAAGATTTTTGATGAAGATGGTGATGAGCCGTATGTTTGGTTTTGTAGAAGAAGCTCTCAATTTTCTTGAGTATGTGCAAACAAAAACAGATACATTTGATTTAAGGGTTTTGTTTGGTCCAATTTCTCATTTTACACTTTTAGTCCCTTAACTTATCTTCATTTACATAGGCTTAAATCATCTTGAAAAACATATGATTTAATTAATCTACTTTTATTATTTTAAACTAAAATCACATTGCTATTTAAGTAATTAAAATTAATTAATTTGTACAAATTTCATTAAACGTACTAAATTAACGTTAAACTTGTTAATTTCATTTTATCACTTTTATTAACTTAATAAAGAAAATATATAGCTAATAAATGTAATTAAAATTACATTTAACATAATAATTAACTCTAAAGTTGTTAATTATTGCTAATCATGTTTATCGTTGCTGATTGACGTTAATTAAAGTTCAGGTTGTTACAGTACGTATTATACATATTCAATTATAACGTGGGTTCGACACCGATACCCGTCCCCGTTATCAAAAATCCACTATTTATATAATTAAATCCCATTTAATCTCGTGAATCCATATATATAATTAATCCACTAAAATTATATCCCGAAGACACATATATTGCATACCGACATGTGTTAATCCCACTAACCGCAATGTTGTTGGCCCAACGCAATAATCATTATTATAATCGGCCAATAAGTTAAATCCACGTAATTATCTTAAAAACGGGATGTTACATAAGCTACCCCTTTGCTCCAAGTGGGGGCGATATGTGACAAATCAAATGAGAGCACGATACATGACATATTACTTAGTTATTTAATAGTATAGATAGATTAGTTATTATTTTATTAATCTAAACGAGTCTTTGAACTCTCGCGCGTTGCTGCGAGGTTTAAAATATTTATGGTAAAAAATATAAAATAAATAATAAAATACTTTTCAAACAACTCAAACAACGATATACAACTGAACAAACATCGAAGAATGAAATTGAAAAGCCAATATAGATTCAAGAAGCAAGAAAAATGACACTGTTAGTCGGTTTTTATCATTGGTTTTCTAGATTTTGCAATGCTAATATTACAGACAAATTTTGTATTAAACTGGATCGGAACAAAATTAATTAATCAAATATTCATAACCATAATTTGAAAATTTGACATTGATTAGGTTTAATCGTCAATTTAATTTATTGGTTTTACGGTCAAATCAATTAAATTTATAACGGTAATGTCTCTAATATATCGATTTGAGTTTGCAACGTTATAATAGTAATGTTCAATGTTATACATGATCATATTTTATAAAAAATATCTAAATTTTAAATAGTTACAGTTTAATTATAAAACAATTGCATTAAAAATTTGTATCGTGCATCTGAATAATAAAGTTTTTTTATACAATTAAATATTACATAATAGTTTCAAAAGACAACTACGAATATATGTATAATTAAAATCATAATTTTAAGTATGTAAGAAGATGTTGTAAAATAAATGTTAAAATAGAACTAAATGAAAATTTATTAAATTAAAAGAGCTAAATAAAAGATAACACTAAGATGAGTATGTATTATGAAAAATTTAAAATTAAAATTAAAAGAAAAGAAAAAAAATGTCGTTGGTGGAGACGATATGGTAAATGTGTGTGTGTGTATATATATATATATAGAATATGGTTCGTGTGAGTATCTAAAAAATGCAGAGTACCGTGGGTCCTGTGAACACACTAGTTTAAGATGTGAACATGCTCCGAAAAAAAGTTTTTTTTTAAATTTTTTTTTTTCATATTCATTTAGATACAAATAATATAAGCATATTTGTAAAAGAAATACACGCATTCACACTTCGTAGCCTCTTAAAAGTCACGTGAACGTGGAAAAATTCATGTGAACATGTTTAGCTGTGAATATACGTTCACAACAGTGCAATTCATGTGAACTTGCACGTTTCACATAGTTATAGTGTGTGTTTATGTGTGATTTTTTGCACGTAGTCTTATATTATTAATTTAAACATGATTATGAAAAAAAATTTCAAAAAAAATAATTTTAAGCGAGGTACCTCCGGTACTTCACAAAACTAGTGGTACTCATTTGAACCCAAATCTATATATATAATATAATTGGGGTTCCAAAAATTGTTTCCTTTCCCGTTCCCTCCTAAAAAGGCTTCATACTTTCATCGTCCCGACTCCCAAAGGCTGAAATGAATCCCTTAAACCTTTTTTGTTCCCAAAAAAGAATGGAACAAATTAAAAAGAATTACATCGGAAAAAGTGTGGCCAAATACTTGGAAAACCTCCAAATCCCCATTTATATTCGCTCGCGCGATTCAAACAATCCCCCTGCTACTACGAGTAGGGTTTTGGCGAAAAAGCATTTTGATTTCATCCTAATTTTGTTTTACTTTATCTTCGTCGGAGATGTCACCGTCGGTAGAGACTGAGAAGAAGATAGAAGGGGAGGAGGTGAAGGGAGGGGAGTTGTTGTTTTGTGGTACGACTAGTTGGGACTTCATTGGCCGACGCAAGGTGTTGCCGGAAAGTAACTTAGTTTCTCTAACACGACTTCGGTCTCTCGTCGGCGTTAACATTCGCTACGTTGCATCCGGCTGTGGTAAGTCGTTTTGGATCTATAACATCAACGTTTTTACATGGTTAGTATTTAGTTATTTAATTTTTATGCAGCGTCTAATCATTGTGTGGCTTTGGGTGCTGATGGACGGTGCTACACCTGGGGACGAAATGAGGCAAGTTCAAAGCATCTCTGGTTGACTACACACACAATGACACACCCACACACTATTTTTGAAAAAAAAACGACGAAAACGAACAAGGCATAATGCAAGGGCTGGATTACGTAGGTTTGGAGATAATATTCCTGTTAAATGGATTTACTAGGATTTGGATAAACTAAAGTTAATAATTAGTTAAGCCTCATTTCTAAGATTGGGTTTAATATTAAATACCTACTTAATGATTTGTCTCATCTGGTAATTGTAAATTTTTACCGATTAGATCATTGTATTTTCGTCTTTCAAAACTCGTTCCAGCTTGATAATCAGGGTTTGCATGGCATTTTTATTGTCACTTTAGATTTTTAGTGACCATTTTAGCTTGTAAAATTAGACTTTAGCGACACTTTATCATATTTTTAGCCATAGTTGTCAATAGCGACGATAGCGGTCGCTATACCGAATAGCGTAGATACATAAAAGACCTATTTACAAGAATTAGATGCTTTATGAGTGATTTTTAATAGTTTTAAGACTATTGTGAAGTTAAAATGTTAAATACATTAAACAGTTCAACGCAACATATATTTTGGCTTTAATACTATATCCGCAAACATGATATAGCAGGCGCCATCGCTATGATATCGTGAGGTAGCATATAGGTAGCTTGTCGCTATTGTCCGCTATCTGCTATAAACAACAATGATTGCAACTACCAAATTGCAACGAATTTTGAAAGTACAATGACTTAAACGGTACAAAAAATTAATGACTAATTTACATCCATGTGACCACATGAAGTCATATGAATACGAAAATTTTCATGTAAAGTTCATGTTAATATATGTGAAATAATGTGAATGTAATGTTAATATATGAGAAATAATGTGAATGTAATGTTTGGTAATAATTTTTTTTTTGCAATTTTGATCATTAAACTACACATTTTTACCATTTAGGTCAATAAACTATGTGAACCCTGCTAGATAAGAGAAAAAATGACCGGTTACCCATATTTCCATTTACCTGGCCATCTCAATGACCTAAATAGAAATTTTTACATAGTTCACTAACGTAAATAATAATTTTTACATATTTATTGACCTAAACAACAAATAGTTTATAGTTTATTGACCTAAATGGTAAAAATGTGTAGTTTAATGATCAAAATTGCAAAAAAAAAATTATTACCAAAATTGACAAATGGAATAGCTTGCTGCTATATGAGTACATAAAGTAAAAAAACGCACTTCTAATTTTGGGAACATAGAGACCAACTGGTTGCCTAAAGCAGAAGTTGAAAATTTGGTTGACGGTCCTGGTATAAAATTAGAGCGTTGTACTTTTGGCAGGACCATTGTGTTGGAAGTTGGAACATCCATCAATACACAAGTTTGTAATATTTATGATATCTTGTATTGTAAAAATCACTTTGTTTTTGCAGAAGGGGCAGCTTGGACATGGGGATAAAGTACCACGTAACACGCCAACAGTTGTGTCCGGTCTGTGCAAGTAAGTTGTTTGTAGACGATCGGTTGAACAGTTCAAAATTTCTCATACCATCTAAGCAGGGTGTAGTTTAATATTTTATTTTAGTTTGTTGTTACTTTTTGATTGGGAAGAAGTTAGATGGTTAATACTAGATGAAGCACACAGTTTTTTATTTTATTTTTTGATGCTTGGATTTTCAATTAATGATTGTTAACACCATGTTTTGTTGAAACACCTTTTATCAACATCCAATATCAAGGAACACTTGCTAATCACTAATATCTACTTGTATGCTTTGTAAGGAAGCCGTGGATGATAAATGTAACAAACTGGAATCTTGGATGATCTTCGTGATCGTGTTTATACTCTTTCCTGTAACAATTATTTGCTCTCAACGAGTACGAAATATTGTATAAAGGATGATCACAAGAAAAATGCATTAGTCGTGCCTGATGAAATCGTATATATGTGTGTGTGTGTATATTGCTATTAACCAACGAAAATTAAGTGTATAAGATTGGTTGACTTCCATTCAACTAACTAAAGCAGTTGAAACCGCCATTATCTTAACAATGACCTTATCTTAACAACACCCTAGGCTGTTAAGATAACAAGCTTTACAAGGCTAATGCCTTACCTTAACAGCACCTAAGGCTGTTAAGATAACAACTCTACCTTAATAGCACCAAAGCTGTTAAATAGCAATATCCAAGCTTGTTAAGACAAACTATTTCAAGTCTGTTAAGATAAGCCCAAGCTTGTTAAGATAGACTATATCTAGGCTGTTGAGATAAGCATAACAAGGCTGTTAAGATAGCAAATACAAGGCTGTTAAGATAAGCAACTTATTTTAACATCCTTTATCTTAACAAACAACCTTTGTCTTAACAACCTAAACTTAACATCAAGAATTCTCAATGAATTTAACACATCAAGAAATAATTATGTAACATCGAACTGCTTAAGAAATTCGTATTTGTTTCAGGGTGCTGCCCCGAGCCCTGCAAGGGCGGCTTCTCCTTGACCACCGTCAGGGGCTCCGCCTGTAGGATCTCGCAAGGGGGCGAAGCTCCCTTGACTCCCACTATAACGCCCGGGTTTTTACTTTGACCAAACTTATACGAGTGTGCACTCTGCAACTCCTAAACTCGTTCTAGTTCCAACCAAAGTCAATTAACTTGGTTAAGAAGTTACACTAAAATAATAACATGCTTCTTCAATTATTATATTAGACATCATATCATCTTTATGCATGCAGCATCATGACTCATGAGTAATTTCAATTTTTAACAATAGAGGTTGCCTAAATCTATGTAGTTAGTGGTTTGAGTGGACGAACACAGCTACTGGCAAAAAGTTTTGATCTTGATGCACCCAATTGAAAGTAGATAAATACTCTCTAATTACTTATTTGTCTTCTTCACAGATCAACACACCAATACTCTACGTAATCTTATTCCTGTCATTGATGTTTCAGTTACAAAGCTATTAAAGCAGGATGTGGGGGAGGCCATACTGTAGTATTAACTGAAGACGGTCTCTCTTTGTCCTTTGGTTGGAACAAACACGGGCAGCTTGGTACAGGCTCAGTAAAAAACGGTAAGTTCATTTGCTTATCCATGTCTGTTTCGTTAAATGAAAGGAAACAAAGTTGTCTTTATTTATGAATCAAGCGAGCAAGGACATGATTTAGGTTAAATTCAAGAAAGAAAACAAGATTGTTTTTACAAGAAAACGAACTCGTGAGCAATTCTTGTAGCTGTAACTTTAGAAGTACTTGGTTAATTTCTGGACGTAAATTCTTTCTCTTGCTAACTGGGCAGTTAATTGCGCCGCTATAGCGGTGCTATAGCGGTTAGCGGTCCTTGAAAAAATAGCGGTCCTAAATAGCAGTGCTAAATAGCGGTTCCGCGAATAGCGGCGCTATTTACCGCTATTTGCCGCTATTTACCGCTATTTAGGACCGCTATTTGCCGCTATTTACCGCTATTTGGAGGAGCAGTCCAGATCGATCATTCTTTAAGCTATATTTTGTTAAATCTTTAATACTTTGTTTAATACTTTATAAAGTAATGTTATATCTTGTTTATCTTTGTTTGTTTAATGTGTTGTTCGATTCTATGACCTCTATGATTTTAGTTCTTTATGACTTTTGTTCTTTATGTTTATGTTCTTTAGGATTTTAGTTCTTCATATTATGTTCTTTATGTCTATGATTATGATTATACATACATATATATATATACATACATATATATATATACATATATATATATATATATATATATATATATATATATATATATATATATATATATATATATATATATATATATATATATATATATATATATATATATATATATATATATATATATATATAAATAATATACCGCTATATCACCGCAATAATCGCGATAGCAAATAGCGGTCTTGACCGCTATTGGACCGCGAGACGCTATTAACTGCATAGCTTGCTAATAAGTTCTTACTTTTGCTAATGTAGAGTTTGAATTATCTCCAGTACGCTGTCTTGTATCGGATGCAAGAGGTGTTGCATGTGGGACTGATTTTACTGTTTGGTTAACTTCGGTTCAAGGCGCTTCTATATTGTATGGTTGATACATACTTCTTATCATGTTATTAGTTTCTTTCAACTGCAAGATGTCCATCAATCAATGGCTGAATTTATACCCTGTTTTTGGTTTCTAGAACTGCTGGATGTCCACAATATGGTCAACTTGGACATGGAACTGACAATGAGGTCTGTGTAACATTTTTTTATCTCAACTCTTCTGTTCTTAAAGGAACGATTTTCATTTGCATGGTTTCTTATATGCAGTACAATACGAAAGATAGTTCTGTGAGGCTTGCTTATGAAGCTCAACCTCGCCCTGAGGCGATAGTTTCACTTTCTGAGGAAACGATAATAAAAGTTGCTTGTGGCTCTAATCATACAGGTATTCTATAAGATCTGATGATCACTTGTTTGTTTTGTACTTTATGATTCATTCTTCTGCTTGCCAGTTAACATGCTTGATTTTCAGTTGCATTGGACTCAAAGGGCTATGTTTACACGTAAGTTATCCTTTGTCTATTGTTGTTAATTGCTGCTATATGTATTGATTGCTTGTTAATGGCTGGGCCTTTTTTAACCCTACTGATTATGCCTTTAAAATACATGTTTAGGTGGGGCTTTGGAGGACATGGAAGGTGAATAATTGCTACTTTTTCATTTGTAGTTTTTTATGCATGCTTTCTTTTTCTTAGCCGTATTATTTAGATTTTGTATATGGTTCTTATGGTTTAAATTGTCTTTTTGAGTGACTGATTTTTGAAATTTGGATCATCGTATTTTGTGCAAAGTAACCATAGTCTATGCAAAAAAGCTAGAAAGAAAAATGAAAAAAAGAATCGGATGAATAGTCCTGGACAAATTATGTAGAAGCAATTGCTGAAAACAAACATTGTACGTAGCAATTTTGCTCAAAATCACGCATTACTGCAAAAAATTGCAGGAAAAAAATTTTCTGCATATTTTTCCATCTCTAGGAAACTAGTGAAAACACAATGGAAAGTACACATTCATAATACAAATTATAATTTAGAATACAACGAGACCATGTTTTCTACAGTATTTCATAATGTGGTTTATTTTTAAAAAACAAGATTTTCCATTAGTTGGAAATAATTGAGTCTTGCGCATTTCCAGAAAAACATGTTTTCAAGAAAAATTTCTGGGAAATTACCCATTTTCTATTACTAAACACACTAATTTCTGGCTGTGTTTAGGTGTAGAAAATTGTACCGACTTTTCCATCTCCATTTTTCTAGAAAACAACTGAAAATCTAGAAAACACTCATGGAGATTTTGGAAAACAACAAATTCATACTTTCTAAAAACCATGTTTTTAAAGTACGCTATTTTTTCGAGCACTACATTTTTCTGTAATACTATTGCTCTTCTTATTGATGGTTATGGTTGCAACATCATAAACCATGATAATAGGCTTGGACATCGAGAGCAAAAGGACGAGTGGAGGCCTCGCCGTGTTGATGTTTTTACAAAGCATAATATTCTACCTCGTGACGTTGTGCTTTCGGCTGGTGCTGCAAGCTCTGCTTGTACTGCTCGTACGCCTTCTATTCTTTAGCTAGTCTTTCGATTCCAACACAAAGCAAGAAATATTGTTGTCAATATTCTTTTGTTCTTATTCCTTATTTGTTCGTGATTTCTCTTTGATTGTATCGTGAATGATTACGTTTTCTTCATCCAGGTGGAGGGCAGTTGTACATGTGGGGTAGAATTAAGAATGCTGGTGAAAATTGGATGTACCCTAAACCTCTATTGGCTCTCAGGTTTCTACCTTCTCTAAATAAAATTTTTTCTGAGAGCCTCGTGGCATTAAACTAAGACGGTGCTTGCGAATATTTGAATAGATGCACATATGAAGTTCAACATTTTACATGGTTTTGTCTTAGAGTATAAATAGATAACATTTATGTTTCTCATTTCCCTACAGTGGCTGGAACATACATTGCATGGATTCAGGGAGTGTGCATTATTTTGTTGGTGCCGATAGCTCATGCATAAGCTGGGGCCTGGCTCGATCCGGTGAACTTGGATATGGGCCTGAAGAGCCGAAGTATGCGTGTTCTCTTGTAATTTGCTAAATTTTTTAGGGGTGTGCACAAATCAATCTTGGCTGACAATTCCAAATAACCAGATTGGTACCAGCTATATTTCGTCTGGTTCTTGCCATCTTGGTTTTAATTTTCTATAAGGTGGGTCTTGGCTTGGTTCAGACCAGTCTTGTCTGAAACCAGGCCAAAAAACTGAACAACTGAACCAGGACTATACTAAACAACGTTAAAAACAGTTTTTTGGTTTGGTATGGTCTGGTGCTGTTTATCAGTCATTTGTAACAGTATTATTTTAGGTCTTAATTAAACCAGAACTGATATGGTTTAGATAGGTTTGGTTTCCAGTCATTATTTATTATGTTTTGGTTCCTGTCTGGTTCTGTTTTGGCATAATGAAAACCCTTTGTCTTTATCCGGTTTACACAATTGTTTGGGACTGACTGGTGAATTGCACCGGTTTACAGTGGCCAGGTTCTAATTTTTTTGGTTCCAGCCTGGTCTGGTTTCGTCCTAACTCCTAATGCACCTCCTAGGTTGCTAACTTTCATGTGTTCTATTGGGTGCAGATCTTCTTCAACACCGAAAAAAGTTGTCATTCTCGAGGGCATGCATGTTATCAGGTTTGTATTCGAGTTGTATGATTATATATTTACATATATTACTTGTTGACGATATGTACATTTATAATGCTTTGCTCTAAATATTCGGCTGTTTTGTCTTTTTGTAGTGTTGCATGTGGTGTATCACATTCCTTGGTGGTTGTTGATAGATCAAATGTAGGTGATCAACTTGAGCAGGTATTTCTTATGTGATGTCTTGCAAAATAATAATATGTGCATGTGGAGTATTCAGTTTTATATGTAGGGGCTATACCTGGCAAAAAAACCATACCAAAACCAAACTTGTGGCCGAATTGCTACTGTATAGCTCCGGATCAGTATGGTTCTAGCTTCATCCCAAATTTGTTCCTGTTTTTACTGATATAGTATGGTACTGAAACCAAATTATTTGGTCCCATTGGTACTGTGTATCTTACTGGATATCTTGGTTCGGTTCGGGAACGTCCCAATGGTTTTCGATTCCATTCTGAGTTCTACATACCCTGATTTATAGGTATATGACGATGAAGTTTGGCTAAATTTGTGTGATCTTTGATTTTTGTTATAGGCTGACCCCTCTTCTATATTAACTTACCTAACCATGGGAGAAAAACCTTTATAATGCAACAACTTACCTATGATTTTTGCATTTCTGTAAGTTGTCCAAAATTGTTCATTCTTGCAAATTATAGTGCATTTCGTTTTTTGCATTTCTAAGATAATGATGCCTAGTTTGCCTCCCATAAATACTGTCCCCATCCTTGATTATGTGGCATGAGCCTGGCCCCATTTTTAGCTTCTCAGTTTTTACTTTTAGTTTCTGTGGCACCAAATGTGTTTGATGAACTGAAACGCGAGAACATGTTGAAACCTAAAGACTTGGTCTCCAAGGGTGAATTTACCTGGAGGTCCCAAGTTTGATTCCTAGGAGCAACAAAATATACCTCTTGTGGCCACGGAGGTTGACCAGTGATGAATCCGGGCTACCTTCAAAGAGGGTGGTCACCCTGGGATTAGTTGATCCCCAAAGCGGGTTGGAAGTTACCCAAAAAATGTCCCGAACTTCCATCATGAACAACTGGCGTACCCAAAAACAGAAGTTCATCATGGATCCTTATAATTTTTTGGAATGTGAAACCGACAAACAGTATCGGATGTCGTATTTTACGGTTTGGTTCTTAATTATTGTTATTCCATCTTTTTGGTTATGGTTTCATCCAGTTTTGTAGATTCATGGGAAAATGACACCAAATAGCTATGTTCTTTGAGTTTGTACATGTTTATGTTGTGTACTTTTTTTGTACACATTTGGGAGTCAAACTTGAAAACTGTTCCATTTGAGTAGTTCGGTTACCTAGAAACCTTTTTTTTTTTTGGGAAAAATGACACCAAATAGTCATGTACATTTGAGTTTGTACACATTTATGTTGTGTACCTAATTTATGCACATTTAGTAGACACTTTTAAAATTGTTTCAATTAGGTAGTTGGGTTACGTGAAAACCCATACCAACCTGTTTCTACGCTTGGGTTGTGTTTGTAGGGAGAATCGAAGAAAGGAAATGAAGACAAATTATTAGTAAAAAGACTTGAATTGTATCTATAAATTTTTTATGAATTCTTAAGTTGTATCTATATATAGGTTAAAGTTCAATTCATTCATTTCTTTAGGAGTGTTGAAGAATTATGTGAAAACTAAAACTAGGAAAAGAGAATTACAACAATCATATGGTTATTGTATCATTAAATTTCATGGTCTAAAAAATCACTGATTTTATTCTTATTTCTTTTCTCATCGATTTTTTATACCAAACACAACCTTATGCTTATTTATATCCATAAAGACTCCTAGGTATCAAATTGAAAAGACATCTCTTCATCTTTATCAATTGGATCTGTAATTTCCAACTCCTAGATACGATAAGTATCAAATTGAAAAGATATGTTTTCAATTTGGTACATATTGTTTTAGAAGTTTTTTTATAGAAGAAATTTTTTTTAAATAATTTGTCTTTTTACAATTCAAGTCTTTTTATTAGTAAAAAGACATAAATGTAGTAACAAGTTGGTATAGGTTTCTAGGTAACTCAACCACCCAACTGGAATATTTTTAAAAGTTTGACTATTAAAGGTTCACAAAAAAGTATACGTCATAAATATGTACAAACTCAAAGGTACATAGCTATTTGATGACATTTAATTTGGATCAATATGTAGCATTTAATTTGGTTGTCGGTTTTGAATTTACAGTTCGGTATGGTCTGGTCTAGTTTTGAATCTTTACACACCCCAAAATAGCTTTGCTCATGGCTTTTTGAAGATGTGAATTGAAAATCCTACTACACCTTTTGTTTTCTTTTATTCGGTTATGGGTGGAAATGATGTTGACTGTAGCTTGTTTTTACAGCTTGATGTATATGATGGCAAAGATACAGGTATGCTCATTTTCATTTTACAAATAGGACTCCTTATTCAAAACAAATATTTCAAGTTATAATGACCATTCTTTTGTAATCATATTTTACGAACGAGTCTCTAATCATGGATTCAGGAACTGAAGAACCTGCAACTGCTAAGAGAACGAACATAAAGGTTGATGCAAAAACAGCTGAAAATTCCAACAAGAGGAAGAAAAAATCTGGGGAAACATTCGAGTCAGAAGTTGAAGAAAGCCATGAAGAAGCAAACGGACATTCTGAACAGAAGAGCCAGAGGGGTGGCAAGACTTCTTCTGGAAAAGCGAAGAAAGGAAGAGGAAGACCAAAGAAATCCTAGACCATTCTTTTTCCAGAAATTTTTATGTTGTTCAGGTAACATGATTTTTTCACCGTAGAATATCACCTCCCAAAAAACCTTCATGGCTAGACCAGGAGGGTGTAACTTCGTGATTTCTGAGCTCTCCCAAGATTCAAGGATCCTTCTGAGATGCAGCGCCATTTCAACTTGATTTTGTAGCCATGTAAAACGCTATTTTTTGATGTAGTAGAGGAACAGGAGGGTATAACTTTGTGATTTCTTACTCCTTTAAACGGGGTGCAACATTTTTTCCGAACCACATTATTATTGTCTTTTGTGTTATTTTTCGTTGTTCAACGAGTTGATTGGACATGTCAGGATGTTAATACATCAAAATGGATCTGTTGAAATGAAGTAGCGACTCCAATATACTCTCTACTAGGATACAGATGGCGTGTATGCTGCCTGATTGGCACGACAAAATAAATGCATGAAAAGAAGAAAAATCCGGTCTTTACTTTTGAACAGTCAGGGTGTGTTTAGTTCGCGGATTTCTTGGGATTCATTGAGATTTGCATATAAAATCTTGTGTTTGGTTTACAGATTTTATTAAGGATTTAGAATCCTTGGAAATCTTAAATCCCTCCATTCTTTGTTATTTAAAATTCCAGGCTCCCCCTTAGGATTTTAAATCCCAGTTAACTTGCATTTACAAGATTATCAAATTTTTTCTATAAGATAATGCAAATTCTTTGACAAAATCCTGACAAATGCAAATGCTGCATAATGCAAATCCTTTAACAAAATGCAAATTCTAAAAAAAAAAATCTACGAATCAAACGTCCCCTTAGATGCTATAACTAATATCGAGTGTGGTCCTTAATACATGATGATCTACAAAGGCTATAATGCAATCCTTAATGTTGGGTATAAAATTCCATACAAATACAAAATAAATCAATGTGAAAAACAGAAAAAGGAACATTATAACTTGAAATCCAATTAGACTAGAACAACAATGCCGCAAAAAAAACTAGTGAGACGTTTGGTTTACGGAATGAAATTAGGAGTTGAAATTTAAATTTTTGTTATTAATATGTTTGATGGTGAAGGTAAAAGATGATATTTTTGTATTGTTAGAGATGTCGTTTAGATTCTAATTTATGTATATGTTGAAATTTAATTACTTAATGAGTTGGTTGGTTGTCAAGTTCTTATAAACATGTAAATTTTATGAAAAATACATAAATTTAATCATTTACATTAGTTATAAAAAACTATAAACAAACTAAATTTAAATTTAAATTTAAATTTCATCAAATTCCGTTTCACGAATCAAATCGCCACAAAAAGAATAAAAAAAACGAAGCGTTAGGGCTAGTTTCAGGGATTAGTTATCATGTTTGGGTCGAATATTGGAGCTCATATTGGGGATATTATCAGGTTACCATCTCCATCTCGTCTTAATATTATTTCAACTAGTTTATGACTCACTTATTACGTGAACATTTTTAATAAAAATTACTTATATAAATGATTTTATTAAGCATTTAGAAAAATATAAGAATATTATTATTATTTTTCATAACTATTTTTTTTCTAACTTTATAAATTGATATAAATAGTAATTGATATAAATAGTAGCTGCTTTTTTATAATTTTTTTGAAATTTTTATTTTTAGTTTAATATTTTTCTAATTGATATAAATCGGACTTTAGTTTATATATAATATAGTACACATATATTTTATTACAAATTAATAAATAATAATATGTATTTATTTTTTTAGAATAAAATTTGTATTTAACTTTTTAAAAATATTAAACTGTATTTATCTTTTATATATATTAATTAAAAAATAATAGAAAATAATAAACTATATTTATTTTATTTTTTTATAATAATAAGTTGTATGAATTATATATATAGATAGATAGATATGGATAGATTATATACCTTTTACATGTTATATTATTTTTATGTATGTTTAAGGGATTATATTGTGATATTGATGCCCTTTTGTTCTTTAAACATATTGGGGAAACTTTGAAATAAAGTTTAATTTTCAAATTTCAATTTCACGGCCTAAACTCGTTATTTATTTATCTAATCTAATTTTAATTTGCTAATTTACGACACTTGTGTACTTGTCTATTTGTCTAGTTAGGCGTTGTCACACGGACGGACCCAAGTAATGAGGGTGGGTAGCACGTGCCATTGATCCTTACAGTAACCTCGTTTTGTAGCGTTCAATTTCTTAAAATATTTAGTTGTGCAAACAATTATTTTATGAATATGGAACCTATCTATTCAATTGATGAAAAATTTTTAGGTGTGAAACTTATTTATAAAAAATTATAACATCAAGTTAACAAATAATTAAAAGTTGTATACCTAAATATGTAAAAAACAGTAATAGTCAACCTTTTTAAACCAAATTTTTAATAAAACTCAAACCCAATATTTATTAAAACACAAAACACCTAAGAATATAATATGAGGGTCAATTTTCAATAATTAGAAGAAATGAAAATAATAAACATTCATCGATCGATTCCAGAAGATGAAACATCGCAGAAGATAACTATACGACTATACAAGTCTACGAGATAAGTTTTTATTTGTTTACCTAACTAGCTTGTTTAATTAATTACACTTTATTTAAAAACTTATTGTTTATTTGATATCTAGTTTGATTTGTGCTATTTTAAATTATTTGATATCGTTTGTTTGTCCGATCTGACTAATCTAATTAATTAAATTATCGAACCGGTAGGAAGACCTAGATTACGCAATTGGTGATCCTATTAACGATTTTTTTAACCCAAGGTTAAAAAGTTTAATTTAAATTTTGCATTTGTTTTCGGCCTAGATAATAACTAGCTGAATACCCGTGCGTTGCTCGGGTGATATGTGATGAAATTAATATTTATAATTAATTTTTTTATCGGAAAATTAACATACTCCTAATCCTAAACTATCATTTTGCCCCAAATGGAGACTTCAGAAGTTACTTCCACTGCCTAAATTCCAACTTGTCTCCGACGAGAGTTGAACCCGTGACCCAACACTTGCACGTCACCTCTCATATGAAATGGGCTAAACCCCATTGGTTTTTATAATTAATTGATGACACAACAAAAATTTATTTTTTTAAGAAAACTATACATTGTTTGCGAAGAAAATGTTACTTATATTAATCATGAATATTAATTATGACACATAATTATATTTGAAATCTATACATATCTAGTTTAATACATGTGAGTTGATCAAAAAACTGATTTTAGTTAAAAAAAATCGTGTATAAGAATGAAGAATATAGAAAAATAATAATAATTTACAATAAAATGAAAACCCATCATTTTTCCATCAACTAATATAGAAACACATATTTGCAAAGTATTACTTATAATATCGTCTAACATAATTTTATAATAACAATTTATTTAAACCAATTAATAAAATGTTATCAAACAAAAGTAGATATCATAAAAAAATTTAATAAATCTTAATAAAATCACATTGAACAATTTAAACGGCAAATGACATTTCTCATTGGCTAAAAAATTATTTGAAACATTATCGCTTCATTATTAACAGAGATCTTCATTGTTTTTCATTGTATACTGAAAGAATATTAAAATATGTGTAATTTGGAAACATTAATACATAAACAACACAAAATAATGAGAAGATTTAAATGTAAAAAAAGTATATCAACGCGATATTTTTTCTGAGGTTTGAATTAGGGATGACACAATTTTGACCCAACGTTCGGGACGATAAAAATGGCTCGTAGTAAAAAAAGTAAGCCAACACATAATTTTTTCTAAATAATAAATGTCATATGTTTACCTATTTTATAATATATGCTAATTAAAAAACTACTTTTATATGTTTATCTGCCGTATTTTATATGTTTATTAAACCGACTCATCAATAAAATTTAAATCTAAATGTAAATGTTATATACATTTAATAAGTTTTTTTCCATTTGCTTATAAATTTATTAGATAAACATTATATTAAATTATTAAATTTAAAAAAAAAAAAAAGTAAACAAACGATATATAAAAAAATATTTCATTATATTTTAAATTATAATAGAATATATAATATTGTTTTATCTATAAACTAAATTTTTAATATATATATATATATATATATATATATATATATATATATATATATATATATATATATATATATATATAGGGAAGTTCAATGGAAAACCACCATGCACCGGAAAACTTGTGAAAACCGCACTTCATCACCACAAATGCATCAAATTCCTCGCGTGATGCATTAAAATCCTGCGTGATGCATCAAATTTCCCGCGTGATGCATCAAAATCCCGCGTGATGCATCACCTTATTTACGATCATGCCACCGCGTTTTTCATGAAATGCACCAAATCGGACGGTAGGCGTAGGTTTCCATAGTTTTCAGGTGCATAGTGGTTTTCCATTGAACCCACCCATATATATATATATATATATATATATATATATATATATATATATATATATATATATATATATATATATATATATATATAGAGAGGGGTTCAATGGAAAACCAACATGCATCGGAAAACCTTGGAAAACCTCAATGCACCACCACAAATGCATCACAATCCCGCGTGATGCATCGAATTCCCGCGTGATGCACCGTCTTTCTGCATAATGCACCTGAAAACTTGTGAAAACCGCACTGCACCACCACAAATGCATCAAATTTCCCGCATGATGCATCAAAATCCCGCGTGATGCATCAAATTTCCCGCGTGATGCATCAAAATCTCGCGTGATGCATCACTTTATTTACGATCATGTCACCGCGTTTTTAATGAAATGCATCAAATCGGACGGTATGCGTAGGTTTCCATAGTTTTCCGGTGCATAGTGGTTTTCCATTGAACCCACCCATATATATATATATATATATATATATATATATATATATATATATATATATATATATATATATATATATATATATATATTATATATATATTTATAAATGAAAATTTTGGAATAATCAACTATTTATATCTGTTTTATAAAACTATAAAAATAATAATTTCGAATAATTAATGTTTAGTTGTAATTTGTATACGTAGATAAATATCCCATTACTTTATGCAAGTTTGTTAGTATTGATAGGATTGCTGATGTTATCCCATTATTTTCTGAATTTTAACAAACTATATTGCGCCAAATCAGCGTCCTTAATAATCTGAATTTTAACCAATCATGTTGTGCCTAATAAGCCTTAATTTTTTGAATATTAACCACTAATATTTCGCCACGTGAGCATTTTTTCTCTCTGCTCCGTCGGCAATATATATATATATATAATGATTTCGATTTGGGTAACTAGGATTTTGGTTTTATCATCTTCCCCAATAGAGATCAGGAAAACTCAGGGACTTGTGGCAGAATTGAATTTATAAGCTTTTTTCAGGATGGAAAATTTTACATTATCATTATTATCAAAATTATCAAAACTTATAATGTTATGTTACATTTCTTATTTTCTTGTTAATTTCCCATTTATTTATTTATATTTACCTTGTGGGTTGGGCTACAACTTTATTTTTGCAAAGATGGGCCAACTTGATTTAGAAGAAAATAGAGCCGAGCCCACCCGACCCAGACCTCTATCGGCTTAGCTTGTATACGTAGAAACCCTAAAAAGACTTCAAATTTCGTGTCTTCCGCTTGCTTCATCGCCGTGCTGAAACACCGATTCTCAACGTTCATCAATGGTGAGTGTCTTCATGTTCTTCCCCTTTTAATCTTCAAAATTTTCCCTATCATCCCTTTGTCAACCTCACCAGATTAGGTCATTTCTTATGTATGTCAGTTTTTCTTCATTTTATGTTGATTGATTCTGACGCATATCTGTATGGTTGATTTCTAATTTCTCTAAGGCTCCAAAGAAAGGTGGGAAGGCAGTCGCAACTAAGAAGAAAACGGTATGATAGCTGAGACTTGATTAGGGTTTTAATTAGTTACTAGTAACTAGTTATGATAATTAGACTGGTTTTGTTAACTAATTTATGCTCTACAGGAGAAGGTAGTCAACCCTTTGTTTGAGAAAAGGCCGAAGCAGTTTGGGATTGGTGGAGCGTTGCCACCTAAGAAGGATCTCCATAGATTTGTGAGATGGCCACAAGTTGTTCGCATTCAGAGGAAAAGGAGGATTCTCAAGCAGCGTTTGAAGGTTCCACCTGCCTTGAATCAGTTCACCAAGACCCTCGACAAGAATCTTGGTAATTATCTGTGATTATATCATGCATTTTTCTTTACTGTTTCAACTGTAATTGCAATGTCTGTTTACTCTATTCTTATTTCGATTTCTTTGTTTAAGTAGGTCCTTACCTGATTATAAACTTACGACACAGACCTTTTGAAAGTTTGCCCAATCGTTTATGTTTAATACATAATCAATTTAAGTGTTAGCATTTGAATGAAGTATAAATGCTTATGTGAAACCAATGGCTTGTCATAGTTTCATTATTTATGGATATGATCGATTAGGCATTTGGGATAAAATGATTCTATATACATGTTGGATGGGGATTTTGGGCATACTTCTTGTGTACTTTAGGCTGCTTTAAAATTTGCTGGTTTGTTTTTCTTAAAAACGTACTTTAGTTTCCAACTTGGCATAAGTAGTGGTACCATTAGGAGAAAGGTGTCCAGGGCTGTTCCTATAGTTTTTGGGGCTCGGGACAAAAACTTATAATGGGACCTCTAAACATGTATGTATAAATAACAGTTAAAGATTAAAGAAAACAACCATGTAAATATATATGTAAATATCACAATCAAACAACTAACAAAACAAGTAAACTACTAGCATTAGTCTAGGTATGAGAAGAAAAAAAGTTTTTGGCCCCCCTTGGCTGTTGGGCCATGTGGCTTAGCCTAGGTTGCACACCCTAATGGGCCGGCCCTAAAGGTCCATGAACGGTTCTTATGCATGGGACTGTGGACTTATTAATAGGACATTATAAAGCCTAAAAATTTAAGAGGGAAATTTGTCTTTTTTTTCACAGGGGTTTTCTTTTTTAGTCTATAAGTTAGGTTGATACAGCCATACAGGGATTCATTGATAAAATACCATGCAGCCTTGCAAGTTGGATGTCAGCTATGTAGCTTCGAGAGACATGGATTCTGGTCACCAGTATCTTTGGCACTTGACACACAATGGTTATAAGTAGTTAGCATTGCTGCTTTTGCTAATTGCTAGCATTTTTTTATTTGACATTAAACTCGTTTTACATCCCCTTGCAAGATTAACGAAGATGTCATGATTGTAAGCCTAGTCTTTATACAAACTTTTACAGACAAAATTTTCATCTTTGAGATGTCATGTGGTTTTATTTTTCATTTGCAGCAACTACCTTGTTCAAGATGCTGCTCAAATACAGACCTGAGGATAAAGCTGCCAAAAAGGAACGACTCCTGAAAAGGGCTCAGGCTGAGTCTGAAGGAAAGACAGCAGAAGCCAAGAAGCCTATAGTCGTCAAGTATGGTCTGAACCATATCACTTATCTTATTGAGCAGGTTTTTCATCTCCACTGTCTAACTATAAAACCCTTAGGGGGCGTTTGGTTCGCAGATTTTTTTTCCTCTGGGATTTGCATTTTGTTAAAGGATTTGCATTATGCAGTATTTGCATTTGTCAGGATTTTGTCAAAGACTCTGCATTATCTTATAGAAAATTTTTGCTAATTTGAAAAATGCAAGGTAATTGAGATTTAAAATCCTAGAGGGAGGCTGGGTTTTAAATCCTTTCCGAAATCTGTGAACCAAAAACATGATTTTAAATGCAAATCGTGAATCCCAGGAAATCCGCGAACCAAACGCCCTCTCAGAGTATTGTTTCTAAAAGAAAAACGGAACTTAAGTTTCATGTGTTGTTGCAGAACAAAGCACAATTGGTCATCATTGCTCATGATGTGGACCCCATTGAGCTTGTTGTCTGGCTTCCTGCATTATGCAGAAAGATGGAAATCCCTTACTGCATTGTGAAGGGGAAATCTCGATTGGGAACTGTAAGCGCTTACATGTGTTTTTTATCGTCTCTATGATTTCATGGGAATTGACAAAAAAAAATTTGTTACCTTTCAGATTGTGCATCAGAAAACTGCAGCTGCTCTGTGCTTGACTACAGTCAAGAATGAAGACAAGATGGAGTTTAGCAGAATCTTGGAAGCAATCAAGGTCACTTTTCATAGAACCTTTCTTTGGTCAACCATGTGCATGTGCCTTGTGGGAATTATATGGTTCTTTCTGATACTGATTTTATTTTTCTATATCAGGCCAACTTTAACGATAAGTACGATGAGTATAGAAAGAAGTGGGGTGGTGGGATAATGGGTTCCAAATCCCAGGCGAAAACAAAAGCAAAGGAGAGGGTTCTTGCCAAGGAGGCTGCTCAGAGGTTGACATAGAGTCCTATATCACATATACTATGCAGTTTCTGTTTAGAACCTCTTGTGATTTTCTTCAATTGAGATTTCTTTTAACTACTGGAAGGCTAGATGCTCTTGGCTGTTTTACATAAATGCTTTAATTATGTCAGAATTTATGCAATTTTGGTTGGTTATTTTAGCAACGACTCGCAACTGTTTCTGCTATGCTTCCCTGTATTTCGTGCTCTTTAATGTGGCTCAAAATGGTAAGAGATCCTCATCCTTTTGTTATGTTGTTATAATGTGTCGTCGTTTACATGATGCTTGAATCTTGATCAAGTTGAAAAATATTCGATTTTGGTTGGTTATTTGCTGCGCCAAACTGTTTTTATAGCTCTCGTGTCGCTCAAAATCAAGGATGGTTTTACCTGGAGTTACATTAATTTTTAATCATTTAGTATGAACTAGTTTATTAACTCACGTATTACATTGGATGATTTGAAAAATGTTTTTTAAATTAATAATAATTATTTTTATTTATTATAATATATACTTTTACTTATAATATAGTAATGGGTTGTAATAATGAATGTTTCATTAATATTTTTATATTTTAAAATCAAGTTAAGTGTTGGTTACTTTCTAAACTTTAGGGTTGAAATAAGAAAGATGTTTAAATAGTTTTATATTTCATAAATTAGAAATATTTATAGTTGTTTAGATCTTGAAGATATTTGTTATATGTTATATTGGTTAGTTTTTATCATCATTAATTATAATTTGGATTACATTTGAAGAATTGATATCAAATTTTGAATGTTCTTATATAAAAATGATAGATTTGCATAAAAAAAGATTGATCATTCATAAAAATAATTGATTAGTGTCATACATTTAAAAACTTTTGTTTAATGATATTAGCAGAACTTATCATAAACAATATAAAAAATAGTAGTATCTCAAATTAGTTTTTATTATCATTAATTATAATTTGGTTTACATGTGATGAATTGATATCGAATGAATTTTAAGGCTTTTATATAAAAATGATTTGATTTGCGTAACCAAATGGATGACGATACATAAACATAATTGTTTAGTGTCATAAATTATAAAAAATTTTGTTAAATGATTTGATTTGCGTAACAACATCCAAATAAAAGTTACACCCAAAAAGAAGGAAAGACAATTAGCCAAAACAGTCTTGTGGCTTAGAGATCCAACAATTCCAAGAACACCCTTCCCAATTTTTGCATCTATTTTAAATCCATAAGATATATAATTTTTGAATGTGCAAAATAACTCTTCATATTTTTGCATGGACCCAGACTTCATCAGAAACAACGTAAACAATTGAATTTCTCCATCTCCAAATAGACTATGTCAAAGTAAACAGTTTGCGTAACAAAATGGATGATGATTCATAGAAATAATTGTTTAGTGTCATAAATTATAAAAGTTTTGTTAAATGATTTGATTTGCGTAACAACATCCAAATAAAAGTTACACCAAAAAAGAAAGAAAGACAATTAGCCAAAACAGTCTTGTGGCTTAGAGATCCAACCATTCCAAGAACACCCTTCCCAATTTTTGCATCTATTTTTAATCCATAAGAAATATAATTTTTGAATATGCAAAATAACTCTTCATATTTTTGCATGGACCCAGACTTCATCAGAAACAACGTAAACAATTGAATTGCTCCATCTCCAAATATACCATGTCAAAGTAAACAGTCTGCATAAATGGATGATGATTCATAGAAATAATTGTTTAGTGTCATAAATTATAAGAGTTTTTTTTTAAATGATTTGATTTGCGTAACAACATCCAAATAAAAGTTACACCCAAAAATAAGAAAAGACAATTAGCCAAAATAGTCTTGTGGCTTAGAGATCCAACAATTCCAAGAACCCCATTTCTAATTTTTGCGTCTATTTTCAATCCATAAGAAAGATGATTTTTGAATGTGCAAAATAACTCTTCATATTTTTGCATGGACCCGGACTTCATCAGAAACAACGTAAACACTTAAATTTCTCCATCTCCAAATATACCATGTCAAAGTAAACAACACTCTTTGGAAACGGCTTTCGACCATTAACTGATTGAGCTAGTATTAACTAATTGAGCTGGCAATTCATCTCCAAAAAGAGCAACTCTTAACAGAAAAAAGGAATTGAAAGGGGAAACCACCATGCCCAAATTTTTCTCAAAATGAGTTTCACAACCGAACAATAAAAAAACAATGATCTGAATTATCGACCCCGATGGACATAACAGACAAGCACATGATTGAATCAACACCCTTTTGCCATTAAAATGAAAAAATTGACAATCTGTCTAAAACTAATTTCCATATGAGAAAATGTTTATCTTATTTGGCATCCAAAAGTCCACCAACTAGAGTTTATCTTCTTTGGCATCCTTGTATTTAAAACATTTTTTTATAGAAATTTAATTAAAAGTTATTTTAATTAACATTTCCATGATGAAAATTTAAACCACTTTAAAGCAAATATGGGTTGTTTGTAATTGGCATTGGTGGTGCTTATTAATACTTCATCTCCTTTCCGACCTCAAATATTTTTTTTTGGTGTTGTTTAATAATTTTTATTGTGCCTTCAGCACTTCAATTTTGAGGCATTTTTCTATTTGATTTTTTTAGTGTCAAACTAAACTAGCTGAATACCCGTGCGTTGCTCGGGTGATGTGTGATAAAATTAATATTTATAATTGATTTTTTTTGAATGACAAATTAACCTACTCCTATTGTCCCAAATGGGGACTTCATAAGTAGGCATGACAATGGGGCGGGACGGGACGGGGAACTTAGTTCCTATCCCCGTCCCCGCTTCTTAATCCTCTTCCTCATCCCCGGTCCCATCCCCGACCCAATCGGGGATCCCCATCGGAGAATCAGGTTTTTCAATTTTCTGAGGATTATTTAATTTGAACATATAAATAGTTGTTTAGTAGAAAAATATATGTAAATAAACTTTAAAACGAATCAATTCAAACATATTTGAGTTATTTACATATATAATGTATAATTTATAATAAAACTAAAAACAAAGAAATATATGCAAATAATTTATAAAATCAATAAAATGGAAAAAACAATAGTATTTTAAACTATAGAAAAGTCATATTCAATGATATTTAATATATTATATAAAATGTAATGAATAATTTACATTATAAAGTTAAATATATATAATAATCTATATTAAAACATAATTTATAACCGGGGTCGGGTTCGGGGTCGGGGATTTACTTGTCTCCCATCCCCGCCTCATCCACACTATTTTAAATCGGGGATTCCCCGTCCCCGTCCTCATCCCCGATCAACTCGGGGATTCCCGGTCAAATCGGGGTCGAGTTACGGGTTCCCCGTCGGAGATGAGTTTTTTTGCCAAGCCTATTCATAAGTTGCTTTCACTGCCTAAACTCCAACTTGTCTCCGACGGGAGAAGAACTCGTGACCCAACACTTACACGTCACCTCTCATACCAAATGGGCTAAACCCCATTGGTATTTATAATTAATTGATAACATAACAAAAATTTATTTTTTTAAGAAAACTATACATTGTTTGCAAATAAAATGTTACTTATATTTAATCATGAATATTAATTATTACACATAATTACTTTTTGTGAGACCCAAGATTTCTCAAAGGTCTCAAGTCAAGGCCCAGTAGCAATGCAATATCAATCAGGAAACTAAGATAAAATTAACAGTTGCGGAATAAAAGTTAATTACAAACAGAGTTAATTACAAACAGAGATAATTATTAAGTAATAGGGGCAGACTTCTAGACTATTTCATCAAAGCACAAATGTAAACTAGCCCAAACCCCAAAGCTCAATCATCAGCTAAGTACCAAGGTGTTGAAACAGGTTCTAATGTACTTCAAGCTCTTTCAAGTCCCGACCTAAGAACTAGGTCCAGCCAATCCTTTGCATTTACCTGAAAAATAATGCAACAACGGGTAAGCTTATTTGCTTAGTGAGAATGTAGAATTTCACATTTAACATGCAATTATGAACGCGGAAGCACATGCACTGCACTCGGCTCATGCACGGCTCAGCTCTATATGCACTGCACTAGGCTCATGCACAGCTCAATCTCGAAGGGACATTGGCCAATTTATGCTCTTTTGATGCGCGACTTTGCTCAGCTCCCAGTTATAAAACTGTTGTTGCTCTTGAGACTTTTAGACAAATTCATAAGGAATGCTCGGATGATGATAAATCCATACACACGCATCATTAGTGGGGATCAGCCACGTACTGGGCTAGCTACCAGTAAAAGCTCTATATGGATATCATCGGAATGCTCAGCTCTAGCTACCCTCTGTGCTTTCATCACGTAAATCAGCACATCATAAGCTTAACATTAACCCAACACTGAGCAATAGTGATGGAGTTAAGCTTAACAATCAAATGACTCATCAATGAAATAGATTCTGGTAGAATAAATGCTCAGCTCAACAAATCATAGTAATTATACTATGATAATATATATCAATAAGCTCAAGATCAGAATGTCAATAAAATCAGGATCATGCAACAAAAGTCTCAATTCACATAATATGCAGTTAAAGTGAAATCTACAACTCACAGTTACTGGTTATTTGTGCTCTTTTACTTTCTGGCTCTGGCTCTGTTGCTCACAATCTGTAGTGGATTAGAACCACTATCTAACTTATGTCAGATTTTCAGATGCTCGTCATCTTGCTCGTTGCTCAATCTGTTATTAATATCATTTCTGATATTTATTAGCCCTTTGATTCATCTGAATAATGTATTCAATATTCATTCGTTTAATAAGCTCAAGATTCGTTAGTTGGTCTTTTAATCTCAACATCTCATATCTTGATTATATGCTCATCAATCTTATCAAAATCTTTCTTTCATTCAATCATTTATTATGTGATATTAAATTCTGTTAAATCATTATTCAACTCAAACTTGTATTCACTTAATTATGATACACATTTCATAATTAAGAGGATCACATACTTTCAATTAGATTTTATAACTCATTTCTCTTATATTTAATTTTATGGAATAGGATTTCATCTTTATATCACTACATTCAATTCAATCATGTGGCTATTATATGTACTAAATTCGAAACCTTATTTGAGTTAATCATCAAATTCGAACATAGACTAAATTTGAAGCAATTATAATCGAATGTAGACTTGAATTCGAACCTATGCTCGAACTTGAGGATAAATTCGAAGCTATATTCGAATTTCAGAGACCAAACTCGAAGCCTATTAAATTCGAAGGTCATTGTTTGAATCTATGTGTAGATTCGAAATCCATATGTCAGTTTCGAATATTCACTTCGAGTTTAGGGATTAAAGTCGAATTCCAAGGCTAGATTCGAAACCCAATTCGAATCTAACATCAAAATCGAGTTTGTTCATCTTTTATATCTTTAAAACACTCGTTTTAGGTCTAAAATCACATATATTCTAAGTATTATTCCTAGATTTGCTTATATTATACTCATTCTAGTTAAATCTCAAGTTATTCTAGCTTAAACTTCATAAAAATGCTAAATTCGAGTTTATAACTTAAAAACCGAAAGATATAAAACTTAAAACGTAAATTCTTACCTCAAATTCGTGTGTAATCCTACATGCAACTGTATATTCTTGTAGTATTCTTCGAGATCTTACCTCAAATTCGTGTGTTCCCGCTCCTGCTCTCTCTGCTGCCTGTAAAACTCTGTCAATACCCCCAGAAGCTCTGACTTGCGAATGAACTCATCCTCTGGCAGCTTACCCGCGCCGGATCCCTCGCCTTGATCTGCCATAATTATCTGCACAAACTAAAACAATTGAGAACCATAGGTAATTCACCCAGCGTTATACACTAAGCCAGGTTAGTTAACTCCACTAAAATCAATCGCAATAGATCCCCCACGGATCGAAACAAGGTTTAAGTTAAGCATCCACTAATGATACTCAGACTTCAAACCACAAGCTCTGATACCATGCTGTAACACCCTCCCCGATCCCGGAAATGCCACGTCAATACAATACACAGGTGGCACATCTCAATAGCTCAATTACACATATGTCATAGGATAACTCGGAATCACCATTAATTTAAAACTTTCACATAATATTGTTTACACATCATTCACTGATTAACAATATCCCATAAGACACAAACACTAACATAATTGATGACAAAGGCAGCTACAACAGTCTTCACATAACGGCGAGTCTCTGATCAACAAGCCCAGCTACTGTACCTTTCACTGAAACCCTGAACACGGAAGACTCGAATACGTAAGCTCGAAAGCTCGTGAGTACTCGAGGGTTAGACTCTGCACAGTAAACACATAGCATGCGAACACGTAGCACATACACACAACACAAGCTCAATCTCTGTCTCTGGCAATCAGCAGTATAAAGCAGGTATGAACACTCAGCATGAGATCCGAAGCCCTGCACACAATATCTCTGAAGGGGACTCCTCCCCAGCTAACGACCGTGCGCACCGGTGGTTAGCCACAACCCTGTAGCACGGGCGCGAACCGGCTACAGGCCCTGCCGTGTATACACGCTCCAAGGACTGTTAGGGACAGTCAACCCGCGCGATCACACATCGCGAATCACCGTCCGTATGGAACTCATCACGGACCCCCGGACTGGATCTCATCTCATGCACACATATAACACATATGTGGGAAATAGAATCATACCTGGCGCCCACGTCCCTGTCTCATACACAGTACACAATATACACATATACAAAGCTAACTGCACAATCATGACTCGGAAAACAGTCCCGCGGTTTAGAAAAGAACTCGGGTACTCACCTGGTCGATCCACTAATCCCGAAATCTCTGACTCGGCTCGATTCGCTGGCTCGTCCCTGAAATCACACAAATCCCATCCGTTAACAAGATTTCAATATAACCGGAAAGCAGATCCGGACACGACGCTTTAACATAACCGGACCCAATACTAATTACAACCGAAATCCCTAAGCTTAGACAAAACCCAACCCGAAAACAACTTCGACAACATCCCGAAAACCAACACAATATAACCCAACATCTCAAGCGGATCCCAACCTTAATCTCAAACGAAACCCGAAGCCCCGACAAAAACCCGACTCACGATATACATCCGTCCCAAAACAAACCCAGCGGAACCCCGGAAGCTTAATTCAAACCCAACTCAACAATCTCAAATAAAATCCAACCCCAAAAACTCACAAACCCGACCCCTAACAGCATCTGCCCAAGCCTGGCCCCTGGCCCCTGGCCCCTCGAACGCGCCGCGGCTCCCTCCGAGCGCGCCGCGCTTTCAGCGCTGGCCATCGTCCCTGTTCGCGTTTCAGCTTCTGTCCAGGAGTGCAAAACTCCATTTTTACCCGATTTTTAGCCACAATACCACACCAAATTGATATATAACTTCACTACTCTATTTACACAACCAAATCCACAAACCCCTAACATATATCATGAATTAACCCATGAAATTTCAAACTTTCTTACCTCAAAACTCAAGAACTCAAGGATGGAGAAGAAGACCAAGATGCAGCACTTGATTGAATTCTTAGCTTCCCTTTTAGCTTCAAAACCTCAGCTGGAGTTCTCACTTTCACACACAAAACACACACTTTAGGGTTCTCTCTTTTTGGATAAGGAAGAAGGGAACAAAGGGGCTCAACATATATACGTATATATCCATTTCCCCAATTAAGCAAGTTCCGAACCTGTTAAATCCGAACTCGATATCACTTTTTCACAAATTATATCATTAGAACCCAATTAAATCCACGATCTCAAGGAGATAATTAATCTGCTAATTATTAGCTCGGAGACACGTAACTCATAACCCGACACGTATCAATCCACTACTCGGGATCTCATTGGTCCAACACGAAATTAATTATTTAAATATCCACTAAAATAATTACACACAATTATCTCGAAAATGGGATGTTACAATTACATTTTTAAAATAGTAAACAAAAGATATATAAAAATACATTTCATAATATTTTGTTTATTATAATAAAATATAAAATATTATTTTATCTATAAACTAAAATTTTTAATCTATATTAATATATATATATATATATATATATATATATATATATATATATATAAATGAAAATTTTAAAATAATCAACTATTCATATCTATTTTATAAAACTATAAAAATAATAATTTTGAATAATTAATGTTTAATTGTAAATTGTAGACGTAAATAAATTTCCCATTATTTTATGCAGGTTTGTTAGTATTGACAAGATTGATGATGATGTTATCCCATTATTTTCTGAATTTTAACAAATTATATTGCGCCAAATCAGCAACCTTAATTTTCTGAATTTTAACCAATCATATTGTGCCAAATCAGCCTTAATTTTCTGAATTTTAACCACTAATATTGCGCCACGTGAGCATTTTTTCTCTCTGCTCCGTCGGCTATATATATATATATATATATATATATATATATATATATATATATATATATATATATATATATATATATATATATATATATATATATATAGGGCTAAAGTCGTACAATAACAGTGTACTTTTTAAGGTGTATCGATATAGTACGTGTACTTTTTATATTGTTAATATGATACATTTACTTTTTATGACTGTTTATTTCGTCTAGCTTTGCGCAGTTGTGAAAGAATCGTCGGTACGAACTTGTTCGCCGTTGGATCTGCGTGAAATTTGAGGAGAAGCTTCGCAACACATAGTTCTTCGATCTGGACGGTGGAGATCGTCATTGGAGATTTCTATAGAGGTCTGTAGATGTTTGAAGTTGGCTGTGCTGTGTGATTTCTCCTACCAGGTTATCACAAGGACGAGAAAGTGTATTTGATGCTTCAGTTATGGAAATTTGAACATTAATAAAAAGAGAAATTTCACTCTTAACGTGTATAGTCAGTAACCAATTACCAAAGGTATCATATTGGTATGAAACAATGTAGTACACGTATCAAATTTGAACGATTCAGAAAGTACACGTGTAATATGAATAATTAAAATAGTACACGTATCATATCGATACATTTTAAAAAGTACACAACTATTCTACGACTTTAACCCTATATATATATATATATATATATATATATATATATATATATATATATATATATATATATATATATATATATATATATATATATATATATAAAATTACCATTTATATTACATATATTCTATTATATACTATATTTTGTTTTAAATTAAACTTGAATTTTCAACCATATAATCTAATTATATAAATATATTGCCGATATATAGGTAAATACCATTAGTTAGTAACATTCTTTTACCAATAACTGTACAATTAATGTGGTATATGCCTTTTTCAATCCAATTTTTTTAATTAAATCAATTTTTGTATAAAAACTTAAAATTTGTCTCTTTTTATTAAGTTACTTAATGATTTTTTTTTACCATATAAATCTCCTAACTAATAAAAATCATTAAAATAATGTTTTCTTAAAAATTTAAACATTTAACCGGTTGTAAACAAATAAAATCTTACATGACATATGTTTTTAACAAAATAACGAGCTTTAAGTCCTATGTATGTTAAATTTAGACACAACATACTTATCCTCGAATTCCAATAAAATGTTTAAGTATTTAATATAAACGTCATACACGACTTCTAATAAGTTATTTAGAATAATATAGATATCATGTATGACTTTTATCTGGTTATAATCGGTTAAAAGTCAAAAATTTAATAAAATATTATTGTAAACGAACACGAACGAGGATATGTTCATATTGGTTCGTTTAACTTTAGCCGAACAAATAAAAGAACACATACATAACTGTTTGTGTTCATTCGTTAAGGATTTGACCGTGTTCGTGTCGTTTATGTTCATTCGTTTAACAGATAATCGAACATAAATGAATAATTAAACGAACAAACTTGCTGAATAAAAATAAAACCCACAATAGATGATTTATAGTTTTCAAATTACGTTTGTATATTCATAAAAATTTATAAATGACTTCAAACTACTACCATAATAGTAAATTAATATACTAAAATTCAAAAAACTCAATTTCAATACTAAATTAACAATATTTAAGCATTTGAGGTTTTAAATATTTTTTTATCTTCATTTAATGTCATCAATCATATAAGTATTAGAGTTTAAAGTGTTATTTTTAAATTTATATTATTAATCAATATATTATTTAAATATATTATGTAATACTAAAAGTAATATATATATATATATATATATATATTATATATAATATATTTGATAAAATTTATTATAAGTGAACGAACGAACATAAATGAATGAACATAACAGAACGTTCACGAACATAAATGAACGAACAAAGACGTTGTTCATGTTCGTTCATTTAATTAAACGAACAAAATTTTGTTCGTTTAATAAATAAACGACTATCCCACCGAATGGTTCGTAAACGGTTCACTGAATGTTCGATTTGTTTATGGCGCTAATAATAATCTATTAATTAAAGCTTTCGACTGGTATTCTTTTAATTATTGATCGACTACTTGTATCTTAAATTAATATTAATTTAGAGAGAGTACGTATCAAATTTTATTCATGACACAAGCTAATGCTATGTCATTTATCTTACTTTTATTATTTTAGTAATACAATATAAACTATTAAAGTATCATTTTCTTGTTATATAATATTTTTAACAATTATATACAATAACATATTTTATTACATACCTATTTGCTTGTTTTCTAGTGATTAAATAAATTTATGGTTCAGTTTTTGTCATATTGACACACCACCATCCATCATCCATTCGTCACAAGAGCTTTCATTTCATTCTCGTCCACATTTTATAATTGGGTCGTACCATTTATTAATTTTATTAACAATTTGTTTACGAAGGTAGAAGCTAAATTATTAGGTTGCGTTTAGTAAACGAAAACTAGTTATTATTCAATTCTAGTTTTCAATTTATAGTTTTCAGGAAAAAAAAAACAAGGGTTTCTACAAAAAGCGAAAACTTGTTTAAATGATTAAGTTTTAGTTTTAAGAAAAATGAGATAAATGAATATAAAATAAGAAAAATAGGATAAGTGATTAGAAAAGTAAGATAGAGAAAGAAAGTATTAGAAGTAAATATAGGGTAGTTAATAAAAAGGGTAAGAGGGCGAGTATGAAAAGTGGTATTTTAAAAAGTGAAATGAAAATTTTAGGAATTGTTATTAAGTAAACAAGTTTTCATTTTCTTTGAAAAATGAGATGAAAATTTTGGAACTTTCCATAAACTAAACACACCTGGTAATGAATTATTATCGGAATAAATTTAAAAAGAAAAAATTATTCAAAAAACTTTAAAAGTACACTTTTTTTTTTCGAGTAAGTCCCCCATTCATTTTTTTCTCTGATAAGTTTCTCAAGTATCCAAATCACATTAATTTTAACATTTTTAACTTGTAATTGGTATAAAATCGGCTACAAGTCCACGTGGCACCGATCGTTGCTTATGTGGACTTAATGAAAGAATACATGAAAATTAGGACAAACTACCAACATTCTACCAGAGTTTCTCTTATGTCCAGCTTCCAACAATATCTCCACAGTAACATATAAAATTACTAATCATATTCGTTCTCCGTTATCACTCCTTTCAATGCTTCTATTTAGATTATGCAAATCAATAATGTATTTATAGTTTTAATTTCAAAATTACCAATATATAAATATTATAATTTTATCCTTATTTTCTAATGTACAACAATTTATTTAATAGGAAATGCTTCAAATACTTGGATCAAAAGTTAGGGATGTTTAATTAAAAACGGCTCAAAATATCGGTTCAATAATTATTAAACTTAAAGCTAAATTGAAAGCAGGTTAGGCTAGTAATACCAATTAATTGTATCACTCCTTAAGGTATATGAACTTTTTCTCCTTTTTAAAGATTCTTTTAGTACCTTGTTCACACGAGACAATATTTTCATGGTGGATATTGACAACATATTACTCATGCTCATTAATCAAATCGAATCAATTGGTCCCATAGATGACAATAATTGATGTTTGTTAGTGACACGTCTAGATATAAAGATAAATTCTTTTATATTAAGGAAAAATATATCCTATTTGATAGAATGAAACTTACATAAGAATCTTTTACTAATATGTCGAATCCAATGAGTGCTCCTGTAAAATCACGACAATAGCTAGCTAGGTTAATCAGGAGTGTAGTTACAGATTACCATTCTAACTATCAAGCTAGTATGTTGATCTCAAAATAAGACTATTTATGCTGGCATATATAGTTAAGAAAATCTAAGATGCTATTTAGTTACAAAAGATTTTGTATCAAAACTTGTTTTACGTATAAGATGTCATTATAAATGACAAACTTGTAACTTGATCACTCTTATGACTAGAATCAATTAACAAAACTCGATCATTTTGTTACATTTTACAAATGTTTTTTTTTTTTTTTTTTAATTTAACATGACAACTACTTGACAGGGCTGGCTAAAACGTCCACTACACAGGGCCCCCTAATTTTAAGGGCCTCCAAATATCTTAAACATGTATGATATAATACGTGTTATCCAAAGGCCCAACCTCTCAAAGCCCAATCCTATCATATTCAACTCAATTCTTTTCATGGTACACTAAAAACAAGACTGATTAGAAAGGCTAGCGGGAAGCACGAATTGGAAATTGGGAATGGTGGAATCTAAAGTCATGAACGAGGAGAAATTCTAATCCAATGCCACTTTAAACGTAACTATCAAATAAAAACATTGTAAATAGCAATGATAAATTGGTAATCAAATTGGAATTAAATAACATAAACCGCTTGATCCGAAACCGAAAAAAAACCGAAACGAAAAATCACGAGGCGGTTTAGGTTTTTAATTTTAGGAAACCGTGGATAACCGAACCGAACTGATTATATATATACAAATTAATAGCATGTATTTATACTTTCATTTAGACATTCTAATACATTAAATACTAGATTTTCAAATGATTTTTTGTTATAATTGTTTCATTAAATAATTTTAGTGTAACTTTTAAGATTTATAATCAAATAGTTTATTAAAACTTTAAACTTAAAAGGAACTTGTGTTTAAAAAGGATACATTTCTAAAACTTTATTTGCTTTTAAACATATAACGGGTAACCGTGGACCGAACCGCGGGTAACCGGCTTCTAACGGGTAACCGAAGATCGGATAATCGAAACCGAAAACACGGTTCACATGTTAGCTACTAACCGAACCGAACCGTGCACACCCCTAGTCATAATGGTACGATAATGGACGTTGTCAATGATAGAATCTATTATGTACTGATTTGAGAATTAAGATTGTGAATAAATGTTATTTCATTTATTTGAGTCTATGGTTGGTGATTTCTTATTTGATTATACATTGTGGTGTTATTTCGTTCTCAAATTAATTTTTTCTTTTTAATTTATTAAAATTTAAACATTAAAAACCGGTCATAATTATAATTTAAAGTTAAGAGTAAATTACATAAATGGTCCCTGTGGTTTGCATAAAACTTTGGATACGGTCCCTTTGGTTTGAATTTTGCATAAACGTTCCTTATGTATAATGTTTACTTGCAAAAATGGTCCCTCTGCCGTTAACTTTAACAATCAAATGGTTAAATATTTTATAATGACCATTTTACCCTTTTCTTTGATAACATTTTGGTCCCTCAAGTTTGTAGTTCATTTTAGTTTTGGTCCCTCAAGTTAATTTTTTTATTTAAATTTATTATTATTATTATTATTATTATTATTATAACTATTATTATTATTATTATTATTATTATTATTAATTTAATATTAATTTTTTTATTAGGTTTCCTATATTTTAATATATTTTTTAATTTAAATTACAAACTTAATAATTTTTTATTATAAACAACCGTATCAAATTAGAATCGATTTTCTTTTTTAGCTTTTTCGAGTGAAAAATACAAACATTTTATATTGTAGTTTTCCAAACCAAAATTTTTTGAACATTAAGCTTTAATTTGTTTTTTCAAACGAAATGAAGTTACTAACCGATTTTTTGTTTGGAAAACGAAAATAAATACAAACAATTCTGTTATTAGTTTTTGGAAACGAAAAAACTACGAATAATTCTGATTTTCAGAGTTTCCAAACAAAAAAATCATTTTTCTAGTTTTCGAACCAAACCATTACCTTTTTTTTTCTCCGAACAAAAAACTACGAACCATTACGTTTTAAAGTTTTCTCAAAAAAAATGAAATAGTATGTAGCATTTTTGTTCGGAAAAACTAAAAAAAATGGAATGGTTTGTAGTCTTTTACGATTGGAAAAAAGTTAAAAACGTAATGATTAGAATAACATAAAAATCTAACAAAAAATAGACCCTTTTTTATTTTTTAGCTTTTTCCAAACGTACAAAATACGCCTTTTCTAAAAATGAAATAGTCTATTTTTTGTTCGATTTTTAGGTTATACTAATTATTACGTTTTTAACTTTTTCTAATCGTAAAAAAACTACAAATTATTCCATCTTTTTTAGTTTTTCCAAACAAAAAGGCACACACTATTTCATTTTCTGAAAAAAACTTTAAAACGTATTGGTTCTTAGTTTTTCGGTCGGAGAAAAAAATAAAAGGTAATGGTTTGGTTCGAAAAACTAAAAAAATAAAATGATTTTTTTTTTGTTTGGAAATATTGAAAATCAGAATCATTCGTAGTTTTTTCGTTTGTAAAAACTAATAACACAATTGTTTGTATTTATTTCATTTTCCAAAACAAAAAACCGGAATGAGTTGAATCTTTTGGTGTAGAAAAAAATAAAAAACAGATTGGTTTTCGTAGCTTTTTGCGTTTAGAAAATGAAAATTTTAGAACATGAATGGTTAGTAACTTTTTTCCGTTTGTAAAAACAAATAAAAGCTTAAGGTTCAAATTTCTTTAGTTTGGAAACTACAAAATAAAAGTTTTGTATTTTTTTCATTCGAAAAAGCTAAAAAAACGAAATGGATTCTAATTTGTTTACTATTGTTTATAATAAAATAAATAAATAAGTTCGTAATTTAAATTAAAAGTTATATTAAAATATAGGAAACTAAATAAACAATAAATTATTATGCAAAAAGTTAAATTAATAATATATAATAAAACCAATAATAATAGTTATAATAATAATAATAATAATAATAATAATAATAATAAATGAGTTAAATAAAAAAAAATTCTTGAGGGACCAAAACTAAAATAATCTACAAACTTGAGGACCAAAATGTTATCAAAGAAAATGGTAATATGGTCATTATAAAAGATTTAACTATTTGATTGTTAAAATTAACGGCAGAGGGACCATTTTTGCAAGTAAACAGTGAACATAAGGACCGTTTATGCAAAATTGAAACCACAGGGACCGTATCCAATGTATTATGCAAACCACAGAGACCATTTATATAATTTACTCTAAAGTTAAAATACCAATTTTCGTATGACCCTTGCCTCAATAAGCAAGTACTTTTTGTAGTTTTGCACGTTACTTTCTAGATTCCACGAGATGACACATTTTACACGTGGCGCACCAGCTCCGTCCACAACTTCTTTTTATTGCCACGTCATGCAGATGGGCGTTCAACGTGTATGGGCCCCTCCTTTGATTTTATTATCCATGTGGACCCCGCCGGCGTCGGTTTTATTTCCCTTCACCGGAACGGACTTCAATCGGCGTTGCTTATATGCAATCCTTCTCTTCTCTTCTCCCCTACGTTACTCATTCTTCTCTCTCTCTAAAATTATATTACTTTCTCTCTCTACGATCGATTACGAAATCCGACTTTTTAGGGTTTTCTGTTCGATTTGGATCTAGGGGGGCTTTGATGCTGTTTTTACTACTACCCAGAGCCAACAATTCAATCTATCATTCAATCTAATATATTACATACATATATAACGGAAAATGATTCAACGATTCGTTGACAACTTCCTTGCTGTCACCAAAGAGTTAGTTTCTAACCTTTCTCTTTCCTTCGATTAAAATTTATTTTAGTTTCTGTGTGAATCGTTATGTCGGTGTTAATAATGTATTACTGGTATACGTAACTATTTTGTGTATGATCGGCCCGATATTTAAGTTAATTGACGATGACGATGCAGTTTGGTTGGTGGTGTCGTGAATTATGGGTTTACTTACTTACCAGAACAAAATGGATTGATTGATGGCATATCTTGGGGTTTCTGTTGGGGAATTGTTCCCATCAATAGATAGGTTTTAAAGTTGTGTTAGGGTAGTATTTGGAATCTTTTGTAATGTGGGATTGATAATCAGGAAGAGTAAGACTTATAGAGGTTCTTTAGGGGTTATTTATCCAGATTGATGATATGGGAGTTATCTAGTTGTTTTTTATGAATGTCTTTTTTAGTAATGTAGCCAAGAACAAACTAATTTTAGAATTTGGGGATATTTGGAGTTTAGTTGTGATTAGTAGGAAATATGGAATCAGTTGCGTGATGGTGTTGGATGGTATAACTGTCAGAATATGTCACAAAATGTTAGTTATAACATTAATACCTAGTCTGTTTGAGAAATATCGCGTGAATCGGCATTTGTCGTTTTTTATCCGGTAAACAAAATTTGGGGAAGGCAAATATGAAAGTTTTGCTTCTTGGATTGCCTGAAATTTTGGTTTCATAATTTGCATTATGCCGTGTGCTGTGGACCTTGACTCTTTGCCTCCTTTCTTCATTCTAAATATCTCCTTTTTTTTTTCCCCTTCAGGTCTGTGAAAACAATTACTTATGAGTGGTTAAATATTATTTTGAGGCTGATTAATGGATTATCAACATTGTTGTTGGCTATGTTGCCTGGCAAGACTAACATACTTGAAGGTTTTCATGGTTGGGAGCTCAGACCATCTGTTCGTGGACCTCGGCTTCCTCGTTGGATGGAGAAGTAAGCTTTTCCATCTTCAGTTTTTTCACTTTTTTCTATTATGCCTTAACATGTGTTATTAAAATTGGTATGAAACATTGACACGTATATGGGGGTTGGAGATTTGGTGAAAATGATGCAGCATTTTGTTTTCTTAATCCAAATATGCAGTAGATAATAACACAACAATTTGCAAGCATGAGCAATTTTTGCCATGAAAATGCCAAGTATGATATAAACATGTATCTAGATTCTCAATCCAATCTAAAGAAAAAGGTATGTATATTGGTTCTTTTTGCAGTTACATTGCTAAGTTTGTCAAAAATTGTTTTCTTGCAAGCTACCACGTGCAATGGTATAAAAAGTCAACTGCTTGTGCGAATGTGTAATCTTAATTGCAGGATGTCACTATTGGGTACACAAAATATTTGGTCAAGCATATCTTTTTTTTTTTAACCTTATGCTTATGTAATCTCTTTCATGATTGCATCTAATCATTCCTATTGTAATGTTCACAAACAATGTTATTACTTTTCTCCAAATAAACTTCTATAGTTGCAAAATCACATCTCTCTTTAGTTGTTAAATTCTGAAAAATTTATTGTTTTGAGATATTTGGATGCATCTTTCTACTTATTGACATTCTGTCTATTTCTTTTGGTAGTGGGGTTTCTTCCTTCAACCAGTTTGTTCACGAACTACCCATGGAGTCTGATTCAGCTTCAAGTGTAGATTACTCATCTGGAGAAGAGGTAGACGACGATGATGATGATTACATATCTCCTGCATCTCCATCATCGCATGGTTCTCGGTTCTCCAGGGCAAGCAGCTTCACCAAGCATGAAAAGAATTGGGCACATTGGATTATATCCATGTTCATGTGGCTTCTTTTTCCTGCCAGGCTAATGCTTGTGATACCATTTTATATGTATAGTATGTTTTTGAGTAGAGGCTTACGGACCACTAGTGCCCCAGGAAGAGTTGTGCATGCTGGCAGGAAATCATTGGATCATGTTGTTCAACAGGCTACTGACAAAAGACGAGGATTAATAGAGGTTTGCTTGTAGTTTTTTTGTTTAGCTATCATATTGCGAGGAAAAAGTGTTATGGCATCAGACCATTATAAGTAGATTGGTATTTTTGTAATTTCAGGATCTACATCTTGGAATGGAGATTTTTATAGAAACCATGTTTGATGGTATTCACAAGGTGGCATCTTGTCTTCTCTCTCCAATTGAGTCTTTCAGGGCATTATTGAGATGGTCTTCTCCGGGTTGTATGGATGATGTTCAAACGGACGATTCCGTTGCCTACGTTGCCACAGCCACTCTCGCTGAGGACGACCCTACTCTGACAGAAAGGAAATTCAGATTACAAAATTCCCTGAATACGGATGCTCGAACGTGTGAAGATGTCATTACAGAGCTTGGGTAAGAGTTTTATCTTTCTAATCTTGTTAATTTAAAGAGGAAGAGGGATATATGGAGGTTGAGATGAAGCATCCAGGAAATCTTGACAGATATATTTGTATTTCTTGTCTATTGCGTCCTTTACCCTTAAATAAATGCAACAATTACCCTTTTTGGATCATCCATAAAAACTGAAGATTTTTCTTCGGCGATATGCTACTCCAAATTTACCTTTCTGACCATTAGTAATTATTACACACACAGTGTCTTTTATTTTGGTCTACAACTTTACTTTATATTTATGATTATCGAGGGGTACTTTAGATGTTTAATAATTAGCCAGTTTCTGAGCCCCGTGAACTTGGGATTCCCGTATGGGGCTACTAGAAGCAGTATTTGTTTAGTACTAGACTACTAGTGTTGCAAGTATGCACACCACACACCTAAAGCATTACTCTTCAGGTACCCATATGAAGCCATTAAAGTTGTTACTTCTGATGGATATGTTCTCCTACTGGAACGGATTCCAAGGTAGAAATTATTTTTGTATTCACTTTCTAAATTTACTATGTTGTTAAGGAGGTTTGCATTGAGTTTTACTTGACTAATGGTTATCTCTCATTGCTGTAGACGTGATGCAAAAAAAGTGGTTTATCTACAACATGGAGTCCTCGATTCGTCTATGGGGTAAGTAGAAACTTCTCATTACTTTCTAGGTTAATGTCTTACGTTGATATCTATTCGTTTTATAGTTTCTGGAAACTTGAACAATGTGATGGTCCGCAAAATGGCTGTGTTTCCTTTTCCTGATGACATATGGATATGTTTTTACTTTTCTGCAACAATACAATTCCAGTATATTCATATAAACTTATAGTTGGTATTACTAGGTTAGAAAATGGACTAAATGCATCTCTTTTGGTGTTATGCAAATCGAGTGACAATCAAGAATAAAGTGAGAGAGTAGTTTTCACTTTTCAGGAACTTTTTGCCACCATTTATTGTTTTTTTTGAACGGCTAATGTTAGTGGTTAGTAGTTAGCACATTTGTTAGACACCCCTAAGGTGAGGACCAAACCCCACACCTCCACCTAAGAGAAATGCCCTTGGCAAGGCTCGAACTCGAGACGTTGGCCAAGGGGAACCCCCCCCCCCCCCCCCCCCAAAAAAAAAAAAAAAAAAACCTTTGGTAGTGGCCCAAGTGGTTCATTGTTTATTGGTTAACCTAGCGATTCCTCATCAAACGTGATGCCTCAGCTAATAATCACCCATTTTTTGGACGGTGACCATAATTGATATCCTTTTGCACTGGCACCGTAACCGATAAAGAGCCCCTTCTTTGCCCTTGTCTCTAACTTCCCTTCCTTGAAGTGGTAATAGGCGGGCAGCCAAAAACTCTCAAAGACAAGTAACCGGCTGCCTTTTTTCCAACAGTCATGTTCATCCTTTCCGCCACCCTGTTTTGTTGAGGGGTGTTCTGAACCGTATAATACCGAGCTATCACTTCATTCCATCTGAAATTATCAAACTCCTTTGAGCAAAGTTCCAGCCCATTATCGGTTCAGTCCTGATCCAGGAATAGAAGCAGAACACAGCCACACAATCGATTTCTTGATATCGATCAATAATCTTTGGAATGTAGAAACCAAACACAGGCAAACCCAAATCTATCCATCATTGTTGATTGACAAACCAGAAAATGAAATGGCTCTGCAATGCTTTGATGTAAATCGATACACAAAAACAAAACGAAATCAATCGAGATGAATAGAGGCAATCTCACACGATAATCATCACCAATGACCGACTTTTGATTCTAATGAAAAAACCAACATTGGACTCGTAACTGAACGACGACAACAGCCAATTGAAAACCCAAGAACCAAAAAATAGATCAGAAGAGGACCCAATCGATCACCGATCTCAATCAGAAATTCTAGGTTTCCAGCCCCAACTTCATAATACAGAATCAACCTGGCTTGATATCACTTGTGCCAATTCAAACTGAATGAAAACCAAAATCAAATTAAAAAACGAACAAGAATCTTGATCTTTATTTTAGCAAATTCAAGAACTCTTTACAATGGGATTTAGTGTCTACATTTTGAGTTGCACACATTAACATCCAAATGACATCTTTTTATACTAATCAAACTAACAAAGAAAACTAACCCTAAAATAACCGCACAAATTAACCCTCTTAATAAATAAGAAAAAGTACAATTTTAACCCTTCTGATTTGAGATCACCCAAACTCAACATTAGCCAACATCAAGAATTTTCAGGTTCAATTTTCTCGGTTTGTGGCTATCAATTTTGTTTTTTGAAATCTGTTTTTTGAGTAGTTGATTATCTTCTCATAAACATATCAAAATTTGAAGATCTATCGGCTGCAAAATGACCATGGTTTCTATTTTTGTAGTTTAAGCTACTTAATTGATGAAGAATTAGTCATTGAATTCCAATCCAAGAACCTGCAAAGAAGCCTTTGCAGCAAGACTTCTGCTCCACAAATTAACAAGCCTTTGCATAAGAATCCAAGTCCAAGCTGAGCATGATCAATATCCACGTATCAACTTGAAGAGAAATGGGGGGTGGGGATGTTGGCGTTTATCAACTTATCCAATTTTTAATTATGAAACCCCCTTGCCAATAATAGGAATTAAGACCACCAAGGATAAACTAAGTACTGACCATTTATATTGCAAAAGCTAAATAGCTTAGATTACATTATGGAAAACAAAATTTTCACCTTAAGGGCTAAAAGTGTCATTGCTAATATTACTATTTACATTCGTGACAAGCAAAATTATACCAAACACCTTCAGTGGTAGCTTCTAAGTCTTCTGCAAGCTTTATTTTAACTAGAAAGTCCTGCAACACCTTTTCCTTTGCGTAAAAAAGGTTAATCAACTAACATAAGCGATGATTAGTGTGTGTGTGTGTATTTGATGAGAAACAGAAACTTATAATTGATAGAAACAGAGGATATAAGCTAATAAACTGATATTGATGAAGATGGATTACAAAATAGAATGAGAAACAACTCAACCCAATGGTTGCCCAGGGAAATCCCTCTCTCTCAATCAAATGATTGGAGCCCCTCTCACACTTACAACCGAGAGTAACAAATTCTAAACAAATAATTCTGGACAGTTCCCTCACACCCTCTGCCCCTTATTTATAGATTCTCAACACTAACTAACTACTAATACTATTACTACTATACCCCTATCTAGAATATTCTTAGTAGAATCCCATCAATACTTCCCCCTTAAGAAAGTCTTGACCTCAAGACTTGCTTCCAGAGGCAATCCACGAAGTTCCAGAGTGTGGTGCTGGTTGTAGCACCGGATGCTCTTCAGAGGGAGAAAGTTCCTCAATTCGATGGTAGTTCCCTTGATCCTCATCAATCTCGTCATCCCCTAAAAGCAGAATACGCAATTGCCCTGCTGGACATTTGTGAGCAGGACTGAACTGCTGACCACAACGGAAACATAGTCCCTTTTTACGACGCTCTTCCCACTCAGAACGAGATAACGAACGAATTCCTCGATCACGTTGCAAGGCTGGAGTCGTCTCTGATGAACCCTTCGAAGACGGCCGCCCAATAGAAGAATCGATTACACCACCTAAGGACGTAACCTTAGGCCCATCGATTTTTAATGGATCCAAGTGATTTTGTCGGCCCAACATAGAAGTGTTAGGAAACCCATGAACCCGAGAGTGACCCATTTGGGGAAAACGATACATAGGGCTTGAATCACTAAGCCCACCAGATTGTTGATAGCGGAAGCGTGAAATACCTTCGTTCACGGTAGAAGGATGTAGCATGGCCTCCACGTCTTTGGCCAAATACATCGCATCTAAACGCGATTGAGGCCGATGAAGACGAACCCAATGTTTAACGTCCTCTTGCAGACCAACAATGAAGTAACCTAGTGCCTGTGATTCAGAGAGCTTCGGAACCAAGGACAGAAGGTACTCGAAGTCATCAATATACTCATGGATAGAATCCAATTGCTTAATCGATGCCAACTGCTCAAATGGGTTCTGGATTTCGAGACCACTAAACCTCTGTAAAAGTTCGATTTGAAATTGCTCCCACGTTAAGGATTCATGAACTTGTTGAACAATTGTAAACCAGTGTTGTGCCACACCGGTCATACTTAATTGCGCCAATCGAATTCGAAGAGGAAGAGGAGTACCATTAATGTCAAAGTATAGTTTAGCTTTTTGAATCCACCCCTGTTGATCAAACCCATAGAATTCAGGTAGCTTAACCTTCTTCACTGCCCAAGGAAGGATTGCAACAGCACTGGGAGGAGTTTGAGCACCTCCAGAAGCACCACCAGATGCAAACAGAGCCCCCGAATCACCTCCCTCATCTGATTCTGGACGTTTCCCTTGCTGCTTCATGAAGCCTAGCATAATTTTTCGAAATTCCACAGATTCCAGACGATCAACGTCCAATGATTTCAGAGTCGATTTAATTTCCGTAACATCTGCTTGGATTTGACGAATCTGTTCGTCATGCTGATCTAAACGAGATTGAAGAGAAGAGAGACGAGTTTCCATAGGAAGAATAGCTCAAAACAGAAGAAGAGATCACGGTAGAGACAGAGCAGGCAAGGTCGGACCAATGATGAGAAACAGAAACTTATAATTGATAGAAACAGAGGATATAAGCTAATAAACTGATATTGATGAAGATGGATTACAAAATAGAATGAGAAACAACTCAACCCAATGGTTGCCCAGGGAAATCCCTCTCTCTCAATCAAATGATTGGAGCCCCTCTCACACTTGCAACCGAGAGTAACAAATTCTAAACAAATAATTCTGGACAGTTCCCTCACACCCTCTGCCCCTTATTTATAGATTCTTAACACTAACTAACTACTAAAACTATTACTACTATACCCCTATCTAGAATATTCTTAGTAGAATCCCATCAGTATTGTCCCTGTTACATATAAGTATGTGGCTGAATAATATGCTCATGCATGCAAACATGCTCATAAAACGGTGGCAGCTATTGAGACATATTAGGAATAGGAAATGTTAAGCCACATCTGCATGCTTAAAGTGAAAATCAGCTACTATGGTAGCTAGACATATTATGCTCGTAATTAGTGGTTAACATCAGAGTATCCTCAACAATGCTATGTCATAAGATGACAACCCACTACTCAGAGTGTGAACGATGCTCATATGCTAAACAATTGCTCAAGCACTCGGATATGCTCAGGTGTGCCAAACTAGGCTGCTTATGCTCAAACTGTGTTAATAATGCTCAAGGATGTTCATCAAGGCTTAAGGCGGGCTTTATTAGGCGCTCAAGTCCTAAAAAGCTGTACCATGGTGATCCTTTATGCTTATAGTCGTTGCTCTAGACCTGCCATAGAATTACACAATGCTAATATGAACTGACAGGCTGAATTACAGACAACAATCATTCTGCCTGAACCTGGATCGCAGGCCACGAAGTTGGGCGTCGCGGTCGAGAAGTGCCAACTGATATGTGAAGATGCAAACCAGAAGATCGAAAATCAATCAGAATGACTACAGAACGAGGTGCAATTGATTATAACTTCTGCCTACACGGACCCAGAAGTCTTCGCCTAAAAACAAAATCCAATATCGATTTACGCTCTCTAAAACAAATCTAAGATCCAAGAAATTGATGTCCATCAATTACAGAAACAAAAACGGTGCAGAAAATTTCTCTGCGATGCAACTAACAGTCTAATATCCAGCCCGGGCCAAGACAAAATGAGCAGAGGCCCTCTGTCAAGAATCATAGCTAATAAGAACCAAACCAAGAATATGATGCCATGTTCAATGAAGAACCCAAAATTCCAATCTGGTCTCGCTCACTCCGTTAATTTCAAGATCCAATGCCAAAATCGATTATCCAAAATCAATCACTATCTACCAGAAGCAAACCACAAAAAACGAAAAAACCGATCCCCATTTAATCACCAATATGCAATTAGAAACCCTTCATCAAGCCTTGGCTCTTAATACAAAACCTAAAATGAAAATAGAAAATGAAACCGAATACAAAGAACGAACAAGAATTTTGATCTTTATTAGCAAACTCAAGAACTCTCTACAATGGGATTTAGTCTACATGTTGAGTTGCACCCATTAAAATCCTTAGTGAGCTCTATTTGTACCAATCAAAGTAAAAATTATTCTGAAGTAACTACACAATTAACCCTCCTAATAAAAGAAAGTACAATTTTTACCCTTTTGATCAAATCACCCAAAATCCAACAAATAGCATGTAGCATAATTGCCTTTTTGATTAGCGTAATAGCATGCTTGCTATATTCCAGGCCAACAGCCCCTGTGAGGCTGTGACAATACATGCAATAGACTTGGGCTCATGTACACAACTTTCATATGGAAGATAACACTTCTCAAGTTGGCCCATAAATACCAGTCATTCCAAACTTCTAAAAACAATAGATGTAATCTTCAGAGATTGAACTTAGTTATTTTATCATACCAATCATACAAACGAGTTCCCATGGCATTGTTAGTAACTTAGGAGATAGCTTGGGGACACAATCACAACATGGAGTAAACAGGGTAGTGCTAAACATAAATTGGTCACACAAATAACAAGATCCTTTATATGGGTTGAACTCTTTGCTACCACACCTGAACTTAAATATTTTCTTCTAGGGTTTGTAAAAGCAACAAACTCGCTTCGTGGGGATTGTTCTAAGGCTCAAAGAGACATTCCTTCGACTTACTAGCGGCTGCAGAAAAGTCAAAATGTTAGGCCTGGAAGAGGCGTTCTCTATTTCCATTTCTGCTTGCTGAAAAGATCTTTGTTGATTTTGTAGTGTAAGGGGGTTCATAAGAGTTAAGACATTGATTCAGTTTCACTGTGGTTAAGAGTTAAGACATTGATTCAGTTTCATTGTGGTTGCAATAACAATGAGCTGCTTTTTTATTATTCCCAATTTCAGACTTCCGATTTGATAGAGATTTAAAAATTACAAACTTACTCTACTTGTGTTATCGTCAACACCACAAGCTAGTTCTAGTTGACCAATTAGATCAAACAAGTGGCAAGTTGAGATTTGTTGAATTAGCTGGAAGGAAACTAAGCCAGGATACAAAATTAACCAAGTTACATCAACAATTTGCCAAACAAGCAAAGGGGCCAAATAGACACTGCCAAATGTCTTGAATAACAAATAATAATGGAGGATCAGATGTAACATAATAGTCTTTGTGGCCAGTAGCAGCAAAGTGGCACGGATAAAGTCGCTCCAAGGCTCATCTGTATACCAAGAACTCTAATGCTATATGTTGGGGGAGTTCTTTGTTTAGTAGGTAATAGGTTAATATTTTTTTAACCCATACAAAAAAGTGAATCAAATTGATATTATTATATATATAAGATAAGATGGACCGAAAATGTCCTTCAGGTTTTAGGTTTGAGTCGGTTTCAAATGAGACTGAATTGTAAATTTTGGTTAATCTGTAAGTTGTTATATATGCATGCATGCATGCATGTATGTATGTATGTCTGTGTGTGTGTGTGTGTGTAAATATAAATTTTGGTTAAAATGTAATTTTATTACTATTTTATTAATTTTATTTTATTATTTAATTTTATTTATATATCATATATTTGTCTGTTAGGTACTCTTCTTATGTCTTAAGATAAATGTGCCCCCGGATAAAAGCACACGGTTTTAGGAATTGTGAAATTATTACACATTTTATATACTTAAATGAGATTTCTATTCTTGTTTAATATAATGTATTCTGGGAAAAGACAATTACTTTTTAAACATAGGAATATAAGGTTGTTGTTGGAACTTAATAAGCTATAAATTTATAATCGTCTATTTTTGTAAGTGGCCCCTTATTATGGTACAATGTAAAACAGAAAGGTGGACATTTAATTTGGGGATGGAGTGAGTATATTATGTTAAATAAGGGCTAGTTTAGGTTCGTGAGCCTAAATGATCTTAATATGTGAGACTTGGGCCCGAGCTTTGATTTATTAATTAGTCGAGGACAAATTCCTCGGCTCACACGCCTAAATTGTTGACCATATTTTTTTATATTTCCAGTTGGGTGTCTAATGGAGTAGTTGGCTCACCAGCTTTTGCAGCTTTTGATCAAGGTTTGTAATGTTTAATCTTTCACCAGCAGGAAGATTTTTAAATTTTGAACTATATATATGAAGATCTATTTACCTCTTCCAGGGTATGATGTTTTCCTGGGTAACTTCCGTGGTCTCGTTTCAAGAGAGCATGTTAACAAGAATATATCGTCAAAAGAGTAAGTTCCTCTCAGCTAGCAATGTTTTGTAAGAAATTTGATGCAGAGTTCTTTAAATAAATACCTTATTTATTTATATACAAGTATTTTTCATTTGGTTCATATCTGCGTGTCCCTGTAATCTCTTCCAGAATATAATTTAAAACTTCTTGTCTTCCATAGGTACTGGAGTTACTCGATCAACGAGCTTGGGGTCGAAGATATACCTGCCATGATAGAGAAGATTCACGAGGTGAAAACTTCCGAGCTAAATTGTAATTCCGACCTTGATAAGGAAGAAGCCAACACCAAGCAGCCTTACAAACTTTGTGCAATCTGCCACAGCTTAGGAGGAGCTGCAATTCTCATGTACATCATAACCCGCCGGGTGGAAGAAAAGCCTCACAGACTATCAAGATTAATCCTCTTATCACCAGCTGGCTTTCATCATGACTCAGTCTTTGTGTTCACAGTACTTGAGTACTGCCTCCCTTTTCTTGCTCCTGTTTTACAGCCTCTCGTGCCTGCCTTCTACATACCCACCAGGTTTTTTCGCATGTTGGTAAACAAATTAGCACGAGATTTTCATAATTACCCAGCTGTTGGTGGGGTCTTTCAAACCCTGGTTGGTTATTTGTTGGGTGGTGATAGCTCCAATTGGGTTGGAGCGATAAGCTTACCCCACTACAACATGAATGACATGCCTGGAGTTTCGTTTGGGTTAGCACTTCATTTGGCTCAGATGAAGCATGCACGGAAATTCCAGATGTTCGACTATGGAAGTCCTTCGGCTAACATGCAGATGTATGGTTCATCAGAACCATTAGATTTGGGGGAATACTATGGGCTCATCGATATTCCGGTGGATGTTGTTGCTGGAAGGAAAGACAAGGTGATCCGTCCATCCATGATCAGAAAACATTACAGGTTAATGAGAGATGCAGGCGTGGAGGCATCTTACAATGAATTCGAGTATGCTCATTTGGATTTCATGTTCTCCCACCGGGATGAACTTATGGGATATGTAATGTCTCGTTTGCTCCTCGTGGCACCTAGTACAAAGCACACGTCCTTGCGATTGAAGAAAAAAGATGGAGAGGTGACGGCTAAGCAAGAGGTCAGTTCTTGATCTTGTTTATTCCCTTCACATTGTGGTGTATTAGGTGATGTGTTGAGTGTATAAAACGCAAAAGATCGTACTCTAGATAATGTGCAAGTCATAGTTTGTGTATCTTTTAGTTAGAGATGATTTTGTATATATATCGTGTCAAGTTCTCCCTTATGTTTTTGAAGGGGATGGAGATGTGTGGTTAGTATAGTATGGTTCGGGTTGTGAAATGTGAATTTTATAGTTGTGCATGGAGATAATGTCGGTTATCTCTTACGTATTAATCGAAATCCCATGATATTGTCCGTTATTGGCGAAATAAATCCCGAGCTTCTTGATACCTTAGAAGTCTTTGGTATCTCTTTCTCTTTATCATTAGTCATCACTGCATACACATTAATTTTATGTGTAGTTTTTTCAGAAATTGTCTTTATATTTTGAAGATTAGCATATCTTGGGATCCTTAATTCTTTATGCTCTGGGTTCAAGTAGGTAAGACGACCTTACTTGAACAGAATCTGTTCTATAGGCTCGTACCTCTGTATTCTTGATACCTGAAAAGGGTTCAAGTATGCAAGACTATCCCAGTTTTTAGATTGCAAAAAGAAGTTTTTGGTTTAATGCCATTAGTCGATGCCCGAGCATGTTACTAGGTTGGCTGAAAGGTGCTTTTAGTTCAATGGCTGTAAGGTTGAATTGGTTAAAAGGGTGGTTTTTGGTTCAATGATGTGAGGACAGTGAGGTGGCTTTCGTTGTAGGCTAACCAAAAGATGGTTTTTGTTCAATGACATTAGGAGGCTGCTCCTAAGCGAAAAGGTGCTTTTGGTTCAATGTAGTAAGGTTACCTGTGCATTGGGTTGAAACTGGACCAAATTGAATAGGAAAAACGTAAAATATTGGAACCGAAAATTGGACATAATTTCGGTAGCGGTCCAGTTGTGTTCAGTACGATACATCTGGTTCTATAAGAGTCCAATTCCATTTAGTATCGCTGTCCCCTACTGGACCTTATTGATTACAAACTTGGGATCTGCAGGTTATATATATATATATATATATATATATATATATATATATATATATGTAGAGAGAGAGAGAGAGAGAGATGGGATCTGGTGAGTACATAAATAACAGTAAGTACTCTCACATACATCTGTATGAGCCCCGTAAAAGTTAGTTGAGGGAAGTGGGTCCATACACGTGTGTGTGTGTATTGTCATCATTTCAAAAAACGAAAATGATCTATATTAAAAAAGACCTCATATTAAAAGGAGAAGCGGTTTTAAGGAACTCTATAGTAGAGAACTGGACCAAACATGGCTGGTTCTGGCCCAGTTGTCTCCCAGTTTGGCTTTTTTGTTGATGGTGCAGATTTTTGCCTTGGTTACCCTGCTTCTAGGATAGCCCAAAGGCAGTTTTGGGTGACATAACGCGACCCTGCTTTTAGAGTAGCAGAAAGGTGTTTTTGGTTCATGAGCTTGGCTTGTTTCGAGCTTTATGTGTAAAACTCTGGCTTGACTTGAGCAACTTGGCTCTCTTACGCCCCTAAATTCCCCAGAGACATGAAAAAGGTCTGCTTCTGGTTTGAAAAAGATGGTTTTGGTTCAATTAGAGAAGATGTACGCTAGGTAGAAGGTGATTTTGTTCAATAACATAAGCCGACACCGCTTCTACCCTGCCGAAAGATAGATTTGGTTCACTTGAGATGATTTTACATTAGCCTGAAGGGGTTTTTCATTCAGTGAGATAAGGTGATGGCTGCTTCCCTGCTTCTAGGCTGAACCAAAAGATGATTTTGGTTCAGTGGTTGGATGAAACAAGGCCGAACAAAATAACCAACCTATAAGATTCCCAGGATAACTTAAAGTTTTAACCAATCTGAAACTACATATTCATAGTTCTCAACACAAATTACTGAAACAGAAAACATAGCTGAAAACATTCATGAGTATACTGAAAGCATATAGTACTTATGCCGAAAAGTCTAAAACCCTAGGTATCACTTTCTTCTGTAGTAGAAGCACTCTAGGGCAAACCTGCATCTGCACATCTGGTACCCTCGCTGGCCATTGGTGCATTGATGCGTAAACCAACCGTTGAACTGCTTGCGTCTTGTGCAGCTGATGGAACTGAACCAACCCTGCGTTGACCGAGAGTAAGTTGTGCTGAATCCTCTGTTTTCACAGGTGCATTTTGCTTCTTGGGCATTTGGTGAGGGTGGTTTGAAGAAGATGCAGAAAAATTTGAGCCTACAGCTTCGAAAGGCCTTGTACCCTGAAACAAAAAAGCTTTCACATTTTGTAGAGTTTGATATCTAGCAATGAGAAACACACTGTAAATCCAAAAGTTACTCTACCATTTCTTCAACTGTGACAGAAAATTCAAAATAACCCTGGTCAACGACACTGTTTTCTCCCATATTCTCCGGGTTTTGCTGTTCTGTAGATGCTGTGGATGTTTGTGAGAGTATTATGTTCGGACGATTGGCTGTGGAAGAAAAGAAACACTTAATCAGAAGCCAGAACAGGGGAAAATGTATAGAGAACAATAAGGGGAGCAAAGTTACATGAACATTTTGGTGATAGCGATTCTAGAGAATGTTCTTGGGGCATATAACGGTTCTCTTTCAGATTCATGATGGCCTCCCAAGCCTCAGGAAACTTCTCGGAGATCATGATAAGGAACTCAGGATGCACAATTTCTATCAGGAAAGTCCCCCAAATTCGGTAAAAAGCAGTCCCCTGCAACAAGATGGATCAAAACACGAAGGACGCCAAAAAAAAAAACATTCATAACCGATTTGCATCGGTGCAATTTATCCAAATTGAACATGGAAAGCCAAAAATCTGAAGGGATTTAGGATTTACCGCTTTTTGGATCTTTTGCAGTGTCTGAATCTGTCTTGGACAGATCACGGATAGTGATATAAACGACTGGTTGCACAAACAAAATGGTAAGCATATCAAGATCGTCTGGATTGCAAAAGAAAAAAAGAAAGATGAATTCTATATGGAAGCGCTACCTTAGCAAACATAGCAGTGAGGTATTCTACATCTTCTAAAACATGCTCGGCTCCTCGTCCATTAACGGGAACTAATTGGGACCACGGAGATGCCTCACTTGCCGTTACAAGTATACACTGCCTTCTTGCCAGCATTTCCATTGGCCATGCTGGGAACAGCTGATAGATAACCGATGAATTGGTATTACTAATCGAACAAATAGAAAGCAATGTCAACTGGAGAGTGTTTAGAACATACCTTCAATGCAACTGACATTCCTTCTTGGAGTGTGGATCCATTCCGACCTCTGCCTGTGAATTTTATATCCGAAAGCTGGGACATGAACGAGTTCACGTCCGTAGACCAGCATAGCTGCAACACCGTTCGTTCTAATGCAAAGCAAAATGGGATTGTTACAAAGCGAAAGAAACGTTGATCTAATTACCAAAAAAGTGATTTACATACTTCCACAAATACTGGTGGTGCCGAACACAACCAGTTGGAGATAATAGTTTTCGTCGAACAGTTCCTGTTGATTACGGGCAAAAACCAAAAAAGGGTTACATGGTTATAGGGTTTGATATGAATTAAAGTTTCGTTCTGAGTTTGAAATTACAGGAACGTTTGAAGTATAGCTTTTGCAAAATCCCCTGCAAAAGAACATACAATAAATTTGATTTTAGTTCATATGTAATTAATAATAAAGAATATTTATGCATGGTGAAAACTTAATTTTTATAGGTGATCATATGATCTGAATGTCACATCATAATCTTAATCATGATTCATTACTAGGGATTGCAATGTTTATGGCAAAACATGAAGGGACCTGTTTGGTTACAGGAGATTTCATGAGGGACGTTTTCTGTTAATAAGTATAACTTCAGGGAAGATGGTACATATTTATATACCCGAATTTAGTTTTCTAAGTTGGGGATTGTTTTCATCTTCAAACAAGGTTTTATTTATCATATTAGATCAAGATCTTGTTTGATTATCATTGAGAGCCTTTTAGAAAGGTCTGAAATCTAAACTTCAGATCTGTAATAAATCAAGATTGTTTGTTTAGATTTAGACTTGAGAGGTTTGAACCCCTTAAATTTAACAGGAAGACCTTGGTCTGGGGAAAAAAAAATTAAGAGGGTCTTTTCTTTATTTTTAGTTTACAACCCTAATTTTATATCCTCCAAACAAACAATCTTAAGATCACCTCGTAATTTCATATTTCAGATCTTACAACCACCTGTTAATTTCAGATGTGATTTTCAGACTTCAGACATATAACATCTTAAAAAACAAATATCACCCTAAATAAGAACAAACCGGAATATAAAATTTACTCTTTCTGTTGTAAAAATGTAATACTACACAACATATGCATCCATGAAACAAAAATTAAATAGTTTCGAATAATCAATCATCTGATAAGGTTATCAAGAACGTTGATTTAAAAAACATACAATAAGTTTGACTCTGGTTAACATCTGATGAAGAATGTTAACTTTGATTTAAAAGAGCATAGGATAAATTGATTTTAGTTCATACACAATTTATAGTGATAATCATATAAGCATAAGACGTGTATGTAGAACATAAATTTTATATGGTAATCATATAATGAAAAATGTCTAGGGTTTGCACTTTGCAAGGCATGTGGCAAAACATTTAGGGATGTGTTTGATTCAAGAGATTTCATGAGGGGTGTTTTCTGTAAGTTCGCAAAACTTGAGGGTAGGTAGAACCAATTTGCATAACCCGTATGTACCTTTTTAAATTAGGGATTATTTCCATCTTCAAACAAGGGTTCTCTTTATTGATCAAATCGGATCAAATTATAATACAGAATTTTGCTCTCTTTGGTGTGAAAATATAATTCCATACCATACATATCCATAAGTTGATGAGACATCTTTATATGAGGGGTAATCGAATAAGCGATCGTATCATTAAAAAGAAATCTAATATTTAGGTATAGATCCATTTATAAAACAAAATTAGATGGTTTTAAACAGTCGATCACCTGATGATGTTATCAAGAATGTTCCTTCTGATGTTATCCCAGAGTTTCGCCATTCTGACTGATGCATCTACTACCACAACAAGTATTTTTGCCATTTTCCTGCAAAACTGTTTTCATACGATAAGGATTTATGATATAAAACGTTTTTGCTAAGAATCAAAATTGACTTTACATTCATTACCAATTCGAAACGCAAGTATCTTTCAGCAACACTGTTGAATCGGCGTTTTATGTAGCAAATAATTTCTAGGGTTTATAGTAAGGGAAATAATGAAAATGGGTACCTTTTTATAGTTGAAGATCCTTTATGTATTGCTCACCCATTTATTGTAATGTATTCAATTTTCAATATATTTAATAAATCTTATTAAGATTGTATTTATGCATTTAAGATTGAAGATGGCTTAATCACCCTTCTTAATTATTTATTACTAGTTTAGCAACCCATGTATTACATGGATAAATTTAAAAAAACATATATAAGATAATAAAATGTTGATATCAAAATAATATAAAATTATCATCAAATATGAATTTAAATATGATATAAGCTAATTATAATAAATAAATAGTCAAGATAAGAACATGATTGCATTTAAATTGGAAAATAGTATTTTTAATATTATAACATTGTAATGTACCAGTTATGTGATCAATTATTATATATTATATTGATATAATCAATATTTAAATGTATTTAAAATTAAACTCCCATATATTAGAAAAACTTGTTCTCATTTTTAAAATTGATTAAGTTGGTATAGGGTAAGATAAATTAAGATTAATAAAAAAAATTTAAGATTGAAAATAGATTTAAATTTAAATCATTTAATTAGTTTGACTTTATATAATAGTAGCCAAATTAAATAGTAATTAGTATTAGTTTTTCAAATAATTAAACAATAAATTGAATGAGTTACATTAGAAAAATCGGATCATATTATAATACAGAATTTAGCAACAGAGTTAAAGAATTTCCAAAATTAATTAAGTCTAATCTTTATACACTAATAAATGAGAACTTCTAATGTCACATGTTACCACCTCAATTAAACTAAAATTTATTTTCCCTCAAAAATTTTTAAATACAACTCTCTCGTTTTAATCATCTAATTGATTTTAAAAAGTAATTAAGAAAACTAAAATTAACTACCATGTAATTCAAGTTCTATAAATGAAAGGCAAATTAATTTAATTATTTGGAAATTCAACACCGAATTTTACCTAAAATAATTTATTTTTAAATTATTTTATGAACTTTTAATAAATTATTTACTATATAATTTTATTACCATATAACGTGTTTCTATCTTGACTTTTTATTATAACAATAAGAATATAACACAAAATTTTCATATTTTTATAATTTTATAATTTTTTACTCAATTTAACATCAACACTTTGTTATTTTTTATTTTATAACTATATTTTAAATTTATATCTTATTAAACTTAAATATTTATCAAATATACCCATATAACGTATGGGTTAATAAACTAGTAATTTTATATTTAAGTATTGATTAAGAAGTGGCATTCTTATTAGTGGTGTTCGTAAAAATCCGAATCTGAGCATCCGAAATAAAAACCCGAAAATCTGATCCGAAACTATCCGAAATTTCGGATTCGGATGGTAAAATTCCAGGTTTTCGGATATTTGGATAATCTGATATCCGAAAATCCAAAAAATTTACTTTTTTAACTTTTTTTATATCTCTAGTATTGATGATTTACATAATATTGAGTGTTTATTATTATTTTAATGTATATATTTGAGTTTTATCTTGATTTTATAGATTTATTAACTAATATTTTTAAATATTTTAGTTTTTTAATATTTTTTAGTAGTTTTGAGTAAAATATTTTCGGATACATTTATTTTGTGATATATTTATTTTTAATATCTATTTGGATATATGAATTTGTATTTTAGATATTTAAATATTTGATTTAACTTTTAAAAAAATTAAAAAAATATGAATTTTCGGATATTCGAATAATCCGATATCCGAATCCGAAATTTCGGATATCCGAAATTTCGAATTAGGATAGCAAAATTCACTATCCGAAAATTCGGATATCCGATTTTGAACACCCCTAATTCTTACATTATTACACATTACATTGTTTCATAGTAGCACAATGCATAACTTCTGCTGCACACGAGCAGTGACGAATCCAAGATTTTTTTGTCATCGATGCGACGATGTCGCTTTTTTAGAGCAAGTTTAATAGTTGGATTTCTAAAATTATTTCAAGATTGATCAGGTCACCGAAATGGGTTGGCAACACAAAATTAACAAATTACAAGAGTTTTCTAAATTTAAAAAGTACATAATATAATACCATTAAAACTTACAAACAATAGATTATGTAAGTTTTAAAATTTTACAATTGTTGCATTCGAGTCTTCATCTTTTGAAATTTTATCATCACATCTTCATTCGAAACATTGACAAGTAACTGGGGACCGGCCTTTTTAAACAAGGTTTTGGCTAAAGTTTTTAATCTTTTGGGTTCGTTATTTGTTTTTTTGTCTCTCTTTTTTTAATTTTTTATTAGGCTTTTTTTTCTTTTAATTTTTATATGATTAAAATTTAGTAGTATTTCAATAAATTTGAGTAATAAAAACAACAAAAATATATATTAGATATGTATATAATATGTTTATATATTTTTCGTAGGTGTCGCTCAAAAAAATCTTAGTTGTCACTCGAGTTTTTGATACATACATAAATCGGTACTTTGAAAATTTATCGGTGTCAAGTGTCACCCATTATCATTCATTAGGTCCACCCTTACACACAAGTTTATCTGTATTTTCAACTATAAAGTTCAAATTTATCACAAATTAATGGTAGTCAACAAACGTTACATGATGCCATTTAGAGGAAAGAATTTATGTTAATGTGTAACAGCCTAAGAATAGCAATTGATGTGGAATTTTCCTATTTGTCATTATGTGCCGACTGTATGAATTAGTTGAATCACTTGACCAAATAACTAATGGGGTTTAGCCCATTTGGTAACAGTGGTGATATGCATGTGATATGGTGCAGGTTCGACTCCCGCCGCATGCAAGTTTGGATTTAGGTGGTAAATGTAAATTCTAAAGTCCTCTCTTGAGGCAAATGGGTAGATTATGAGTAGGAATAGTTTAGTCTGTCATTTAAAAAAACTTTACCAAATAAGCCCAATAGGTCAAAATACGTTGCTATTGTGTGTTCAATTACAGTTGGTTAGAAAGTCGTGTTAGCTCTAAAATTAAGTCTGGAGAGTGCTTTAATAAGTCGATTAGACCCTCGACTAGTTGGCCAAGGTAACTTTTAATTCGTGTGTAGTTGTTTTGCATTGGTATCTTAGTGCATCATATATGGTCCTAGTTGGGTTGTAGTTAATATACAGTTGTATTATGCATTACAAGGATTCAGTGTTAATCATAGAGGTTGAGTAGTTGTAGTTCAATATTGTATCTTGTAGCAACGCTTTAGCCTTTAGGTGAGTTACGAGAATCCTCTTTTAGAGACAGATACATGTCGAACATGTTTCCATAGTGTCGTCGACATGTTATCTTAATGATACGACTATTCTTATATGAACCTAATAGGTCGCACAATAAGAATGATTAACTTACAATACTTTCCATAAATAGAATTTATGTTTTCATAAATAGATTTATGGTTTGACTAATCAAAAGTATACATTATGACTGTCATAATTTGTTTTGAGCAAAAAAGAAGTTTTCAAAATAGATTTACCATAATATATTTAGGGTTATATGGCCTTGATTTGGATCATGGGCTCATGAGGTAGGAAACTAGGGTTTAGAAATGGCCAAATGAGTTCCTTTCAAAATTAGACGAAGGAAACCAACCATGAAGAGGCATTGGCCGCCTACTTCATGCCTTCTCCCTTTGTGATGCCCTAAACTGTTGATATATGATACATGACATGTTCCTTTAATTACATAACATGTGAAATGGATTAGCGTTTGCATTAAGGGAATCAAGGGATGCTTTCCAATGAAATGAAGAAGGAAACAGCCAAATGGTGAAACCTTAGTCATCCCTCTTCCCATGGGACTCTTTATGTAAAACCCCTAATGTGCATTTCCTATTTGACATTCTTTTCCTCCTGTATAAACATAATGCATTGCCTCCTTGTTTTATCCATCACAAAATCGAAATCATCATAATATAAAATAACTCTCTTAGTTTAGAATTAGATTGTTGATCCTTGTTTGTTGTCATTTGCACACTGTAGTTGAATATCGAAGACAACATTCCCTTTGAACTGACGCCAATGTGTTTTGAAATGAAGTCCGTCTAAAATCAAGCGAGAACATTTCAAAATCAAGGCAAGTTGACTTAGACATTTGCGCAAACCGTACTATGAAGAACGTCAAAAGGAATTGTGCAAATCAAAAGTATTATTATTTTAATAGTGCCTTTGTATTATGTCTCCTAAGACATTCCTCCTGTCATTTGATGCTCACTTATCAACCAATCATAAAGTGACAACATCTCATTTATGATTTAAAGCATTAAATGCATGGTCGTCTATATAAGCAAGCGCTCGGATCAATGACCAATACTTTTGGTGTCCGAAACTTCAAGGTTTTTCTAACAAAGTATTATTCTACGTACTGGCAAGAACATTCTCAACGAGTCGTGACTTGTGACTGCCAATGTATATACTTAGAATTATTCGAAGTGTAGGCGTTTTAATACTTTTCACCATCTGTCTTTAAAGCAAAAAGTGTTTAGAATAATTTTCAAATTGTTCTTCCACAACACTTAGTAAGTTCGTCTTATACAAACAATAAATAAATTAATTTTGCAAAGTTAGCTATTTTTAGTGATTACATTTAACCCTCTGTTTTGTAATCCAAAGTCTATCGAACTACAATCTTGTGAAGCTTTAACGAGAGCAACACTAAGTCATTGCATGGTCACATATACTCACATTGAAAAGCATAAAGATTTCATTGGATAATTAATATGTATTAATAAATAGTGGATGGACTTACTTGTTTTTTAAAAAAAAAACAGGTAATCCTGTAAATTAAAACATGTGATGTCAAACTTAAGATTTTTTTATGAAGAATCTCAAAGCTCAACCATCCTATAGGGTTAGAGAACTTAATGTCTGAATTGTAATATTATTTGATGATAATTAAATGACCATCTTTAATAATCAACTAGGTTAAATAATTGTTTTTGATAATAATTAATATAAGATAAGTTTTGTAATTAGATGAAAATAATAGGCATTTATGGAGATAATTATCAATTTAAAATCATACCTAAATAACCTACCATGAGTACAACTATTTAAAGTGATAAAAGAATAAAGGATGATAATTAGGGTTGAATTAACCTAAGAAAATTGGCCCCATCTCTCCTCACCTTCTCTTGTTACACACACACACACCAGAGTGTTTCACTTTATCGGATAAAGTGTTATCTGACGACACAGTTTATCAGTGTGCAACGTTATGGATAGCAGGAGCAGTTTTGATCGTTTTCTTCACTTCGAGATATAACTCTTTCATTCGGTGACGGATGCAATAATATTTTCATTGGGGTCGGAATTTAACAACATTACGAGAGTTTGAGTGTTCACCGCCTTTTAAGAATTTTCAAACCTCAAAAATTAGGGTGTTCAAATAATAAAGCAAATAATTGAAAGCTACAATGTCATTAGTCGTTACAAATCAAAACAAATTACATTTTACAAGTGTCTTCTACGCGTTTTAATTTTGAAAATGAATTATTACATCACCATCTGATTTATGTTTAATTTTTACCACGAGGTCCGCAAAAGGTTTACGATTTTTCCGCCATGTCTTGTCAATAAAGTTTGGATTTTTATTCGGTTTAAACACATAATAATATCATTGATAATTAACAGATATTGTAATTGTGTGGTCTAAATTCAATTAAATAAGGAAATTTAAATGACACGTATTGTTTCTGTAACACCCTCCAAACCCGGATAAAAGCCACGTCATTTACCATACACAGGTGACATAAACGCATATAAAATCCATCACACATGTCAAAGGTTTATACAAACACTGGTTAATTAAAACATTTTACACACATTAGCCACAATGTCTAGAAGTCAACCCGACATACAAAACCCGACCCGGATCCCAATGTTCACAAACAAACCAGGTACAACTGACCCAAAGTTTTTCCAACAGTATAACGAACACATACAGACAACAAAAGTAGAATCCCTCGGCAACAGCAAGATCACGCTCCTACTTTCGCTCAGGAGCTGGCGGTCCTATCTTCGGCTCCCCTGACAAACATATCAGACTCGAATACGTAAGCTTCGCAGCTCGTGAGTACACAATGGTTAGACACTGCACTAATCACATAAGCACATAACGCATGTCACATGGTAACTATACACTACGCGGTATAACACATGCCAGCGAGTCTCTATACAGAGACACCAGAGATCCAATATAGAAAGAGATTCTCATCTCAATTTGGGGAATCCCTCCCCCCTGGAGCCAAGCCACGCCCGTGGGGGCTAACAGGAATGACGACCACACACACACACACACACACACACACAGATATATATATATATATATATATATATATATATATATATATATATATATATATATATATATATGGGAACCCTACACAGGGTTAAAGAGAGCTACACAGCTCCCGCGATAACTCATCGCGATACACTATAATGGATCTCATACATATATCACATATAAAGAAAGAAGGACCATACTTGAGGGGCAGCTCGCAGTGCCCAATTGCAATCACAATAATATATGCACATATGATGATTCGATAAAAGTAGGCCCTTTGAAAAGAACTCGTGTACTCATCTGGATCACTCCGCACAATCTCCCTAATTCGTTGATCCGAACCTGACCCACACCGATCTCTGATAGTTCCTGTATACACAATAATTCTCCCCGGATTAATCCCAGATATCCCAGAACTATTACTATAACTGCTTGAACCCCAAAAAGCAACCATAGTGACCCCCAAAGCCCAAAACCGACCCAAGCCCAACTGAGCCGGATCGTGGCCGCACTGGCCCCGTCGAGGCCCACGCCCACACCCTACGTCGCGTTCCTACCGGTCGCGCTAGTCATCACGGTCGCGCTCGGCGCGTCGCGACCGCGCTCACGACGAACAGCAGACCCTCTGTTTCTGTTTCTATTCTGTCTAGGAGATTTAATCTCCCCAAACCCAACTCCAGCAGATAGAACACATATAATTGATACCAAAACACTCATAAAACATGCGAGAACCAATTCCCACAATTCCATAACCATTAACACGATAAAAATCAGATTTAAACCAAGGATTCTCACCTTTAATTCAAGAACACCACTCGGAGACTTTCAATCTAATTCTAGTAACCTTAATCACCTGAATTGATCTTGAATTCAGTCCAGCAGCAAGCAAGGAAACCCACACACACTTATTTCTTTGATTTTTTGCACAAAAGGGGGAATGAAGGCATGTCACACACACATACGTATATATACGGATCCGGTTATAACGCGGGTTCGACACCGATACCCGGTCCCGTTATTAAAAATCCATTATTTATATCAAAAATTCCCGTTTAAATCCGTGAATCCATAATTATAGTTAATCCACTAAAATTATATCCTGAATCCACGCAATTCCGTCCCGACACGTATAATCCACTATACGGGACGTAATTGGACCAACGCAATAATCACTATTATAATTAGTCAATAGCATAATTACACGTACCTGCTTGGGAGTCGGGGTGTTACAGTTTCTTAAAAGCTTCTTTTATTTAAAATAGAGTAAATTACATAAATGATACTTGTGGTTTGTACAAAATTATGGATACGGTTTTTGTGGTTTCAATTTTGCATAAAATGATCATTATTTTCACTGTTTACTTGCAGAATTAGTCCTCTACTGTTAACTTTAACAGTCAAATTGTTGAATATTATATAATGACCATTGTGCTCTTTCTATTATCATACTTTTGGTCACTCAAGTTAGTAGTTCATTTTAGTTTTGTTCCCTCATATAATTCTTTTTATTTAATTCTATTATTATTATTATTATTAATTTAACTTTTTATATTTTAATTTATTTGTTTAGTAAATTTTCTATATTTTAATATATTTTCTTGATTTAAATTAAGAATTTATTTATTTATTTAATAGAATTCAAGATTTATTTATTTCCGATTATATTTTCTAACAAAAGAAAATATGAACCATTTATTTATAAGTTTTTCCAAACATAAAAATTACAAACCATTCCGTTTTTAGTTTTTTGAATGGTTTGTAGTTTCGTTCGTTTCCCAAAACAAAAAATCGAAAATGGGTCGAATTTTTTGGTGTAGTAAAAATGGTTTATTATGAAATAGACCAACATGTTTTTATGTTTTTGCGTTTTCGTCCCTCCATGTTTTTTTTCCGTAAAAGTCCTCAAGTTAACCTTTTCTTTTTGGTTTAGTGAAAAATGAACTTTAGAACCTGATATTTTAGTCTCTAAAAACCCGGTTTAATAATTAAAACCGGGGTCTAATAGTCAAATTTTACAAAACTAAAAAAAATAATACTGAGGGACGAAAATACAAAATCCATGAAAATATGTTGGTATTTTTCATAATAAACCCTAGAAAAAAAATAAAAAAACAGAATGTTTTTCATAGTTTTTTATCTTTAAAAAATGAAAAAACTTAAAACGCAAATTTTTTGTATCATTTTTTTTCGTTTGAAAAAACTAATAAAAGTTTAGTTAATGAAAATTTCCAAAATTTTCATTTTACTTTCCAAAAAAATGAGAACTTATTTACTTAACAATTATTTCTTAAATTTTCATTTCACTTTTTAAAATATCATTTTTCATATTCTCTCGTTTACTAGTCTATTACATACCCTATATTTCTTTATAATAGTATCATTCTTTCTCTTACTTTCCTATCACATATATTATTTTTCTTGTTTTACAATCACTCATCTTATTTTTCTTAAAACTAAATCTTCATCATCTATTTTTTTTTTCACTTTTTATAGAAACCCTTGTTTTTTTTTAAAAACTATAAATTGAAAACTGAAATTAAAAAATGACTAGTTTTCGTTAACTAAATGCAACAATAGGTTCAAAATTTTTTGTTTGAAAAACTACAATATAAAATTGTTTGTATATTTTTCATCCCAAAAAACTAAAAAAGAAAACGGATTCTAACTTGATACAATTATATATAATAAAAACAATAAATAAATGAGTTTTCATTTAAATTATATATATATATATATATATATATATATATATATATATATATATATATATATATATATATAGGGTTGGGATCATTGCAGAACCTTAATTTAGTGCAGAACCATAGAACCAATCTAAATCATTAGATTATAATATAACACTAGGGATAAGATGGTAATTATACAATTAACATTGAATTAATAGCAGCCTACCAAGTTTGACTGTCCACTTTGACTTTAATTTTTTACTCTTTTAATATATAATGGACATGCAGTGTTGCATCGACGTTAAATATACGATATCAAAGTGTTCATTCGACATCGAATGGTCGTATGGGTAAAAAAAAATTACGAAAAATAAACACGTAAATTTTTTTTCAAAAAAATATATTCATGACCGTTCTCGTTAAATCCACCAACTTTGACTACTAATTTTGACTATTATTTATCTCTGTTAATAATGAACGTATATGCAGTGTTGCATCGACGTTAAATATACGGTATCAAAGTGTTCATTCGATATCGAATGATCTCATGATCTCACCATGATATATTGCATCGTGGTCTGGGTAAAAATTTTTTTACGAAAAATAAAAAAATATATATCATAACCGTTCTCGTTAAATCCACCAACTTTGACTACTAATTGTGACTATTATTTTGGCTCTGTTAGTAATGAACGTATATGCAATGTTGCATTGACGTTAAATATACGATATCAAAGTGTTCATTCGATATCGAATGATCTCATGATCTTACCATGATATATTGCATCGTGGTCTGGGTAAATTTTTTTTACGAAAAATAAAAAATATATATCATAACCGTTCTCGTTAAATCCACCAACTTTGACTACTAATTGTGACTATTATTTTAGCTCTGTTAATAATGAGCATATATGCAGTGTTGCATTGACGTTAAATATACGATATCAAAGTGTTCATTCGATATCGAATGATCTCATTTTCTCACCATGATATATTGAATCGTGGTCTGGGTAATTTTTTTTTACGAAAAATAAACACATAAAATTTTTTCAAAAAAAGTATATCATGACCGATCTCGTTTTAAAGAGTATAAAATTCTCGTTTTTATGGTATAATTTTTTTGATTTAAAAATTAATAATATTAATGTTATTTTAATTTAAAGAAAAAAGATATTTATTTTGCTAATGTCAATCTTTTTGCTATTTTCAATCTTTTTCTTTTTTACCCAGAATTAAAATATCACTATTACCAATCTTTTTTTCACTAATTCCAAACTTAACTCTTTTAATCAAGACCATTAGATTATTCTAATCTATGGACGATATTGGTTCTACAGTTCTACACTAAATTTAGGTTCTGCAATGATCCCATCTATATATATATATATATATATATATATATATATATATATATATATATATATATATATATATATATATATATATATATTGGGGTTCGATTGAGAACTTTTGTGCATCGAGGCACCATTGAGAACTTTTGTGCATCGAACTATCTACCAAGGGTGCATAAAGGGCATTTAGGGGATATTAAATGTATGAAAATTATTTTTGAATTTAAATGTTTTTAAGATAATTAATAGCTAAATTTGGTATGAAAATCACCATTAACTTTTTTCCTAAAACCACTCCCTCTTTCTCTCTATTTCTCTCTCTCCTCTCACTTAGCCCCCTCTTGATTTTGGAAGAGATGAACGATATGCATGATTTATGTTTGTATGAACGATTCATGTTTGTATTATGATGTATTTTGATTTTGGAAGAGATGAACGATATGCATGATTTATTTTTGGATGAGATGAACGATATGCATGAAGAGATGAACGATATGCATGTATTTGATGTATTTTGAATTTGTATTATTTATGTTAATTTTGGAAGTGTAATAATTAAATAAGGATTGCATAATTTCTGTTTTACCCCTCCGCGAATTTCATTATGTGCACTTGATGCATAAAACTTTCTATTTAATTACCCTTTTGCCATTTGAATAAACACACACATTCTTTTCATCTAATGGCCAATGGAGGTCTTTTGTGCCTCGATGCACAAAAGTTCTCAATGGAACCTCCCTATATATATATACATATATATATATATATATAATTTAATAAACAAATAAATTAATATGTGAAAAGTTAGCTTAATAATAAAAATGATGATGATGATGATATAGTTAAATAAAAAAATTACTTGAGTGACCAAAAATAAAATGAACTACAAACTTGAGGGACTAACAATTTATTAAAAAAACAGGGTAAAATGATCGTTATAAAAGATTTAACCATTTGATTGTTAAAGTTAACCATAGAACAATCATTTTTGCAAGTATACAATAAAAATAATGACCGTGTATGTAAAATTGAAACCACATGAACAAGGACCATATCTGTAATTTGGTCTTTAAAATAAGTAGATTGGAACACTAAATCATGAATAACGATTACTTTTTATTGTCTAACATATTTTGAGTTTTTGACAAATGGTGAAATCACATTCATAATAAGTTAATTGCTTGTTAATTTGAGATGCACACATTAGCAAAATCTTTTATGAAAAATACTTGGATAATTTTTTTCTTAATGTCAGGGGTAATGTTTGTTATTATTACAATAAATGATATGTATTCATTACAAGTTATTATATGTACAACCAATTATTTACTCATGTTTTTTATAATATTAATAATAATAATGTATATACATATAATAAATTTTAATTAATACATATCATTTACTCTGTATATGATGTATCACCTGTATGTATACTAGCTGTAAGTCTAAGATATTTGTTATTATTACAAATAAATGGTACTCTATATAAGGATGTATATGTATGTATACTAGCTAAAATATTTGTTGTTATTACCCTAATGAATAGGGACTATAGGCTGATGCTTGATCAATTTGTGGTAGTGTTTATTGGTGATATTTTGATATTCAGTTTTTCCAAACAAAAAAAAAATCATTTATTTTATTAGTTTATTCGAACGAAAAAAACAATAAACCATTCCAATTTCAAGTTTTTGTAAACATAAAAGTACGAATCATTCCCTTTTTTTAGAGTTTTTTGAATTAGAAATATAGACCATTTCATTATATAGTTTTTCCGAATGAAAAAATTTCGAACCATCAATTTTTATTAGTTTTTTCACAAAACAAAAAATCGGAATGGATCGAATTTTTTGGTGCAGAAAAAAAACAGATTGGTTTTCATAATTTTTTACCTTTAGAAAATGAAAAAATCAAAAACACGAATGGTTTGTAATTTTTTTTCGTTTGAAAAAACTAATAAAAGTTTGATTTTTGAAATTTTTTGGTTTGAAAAACTACAATCAAATTGTTTGTATTTTTTAATTCGAAAAAGCTAAAAAAGGAAATGGATTTTAATTTGATACAATTGTTTATAATAAAATAAATAAATAAGTTTGTAATTTAAATTAAAAAATATATTAAAATATAGGAAACTTAATAAATAAACAAATTAATAATATAAAAAGTTAAATTAATAATATAAATAATAATAATAGTATTTATTATTACTATTATAATAACAACAACAATAATAAAAATAGAAGAGTTAAATAAAAAAAACTTACTTGAGAGACCAAAACTATAATGAACTATAAACTTGAGGGACCAAAACGTTATTAAAGAAAATGGTAAAACAGTCATTATAAAAGATTTAACCATTCGATTGTTAAAGACTTAAGGTTAACGACAAAAGAGTAAGTAAACTGTGAAAATAAGTACCATTTATGTATCCAAAAGTTTATGCAAACCACATTGAACGATTTGTGTAATTTACTCTTCATTTAATTATAGATTCAAAAGAAAAAAAGCCATGAAAATTTAAAACACGAATTTGTGAAAAAAATATTTTAGAAAAAGATTGCTTTTGAAACGAAGTAAAAGAACTATCTTTTGGTAAATAAAATCAAAATTTCTCTATTTTGGTAAATAATTTTTAAAACCACTTGACAAAAAAACTCAATCATACATATATGCCATATATATACAGTACCATTTATTTGTAATAATGACAAATACATTTAGAAATTATAAGTAAATAATTGGTTGTATATATAATAAATTATAATTAATATATATAGATGTATATGTATGTATATTAGCTAAAATATTAATTATTATTACAAATAAATGATTATATATATATATATATATATATATATATATATATATATATATGTGTGTGTGTGTGTGTGTGTGTGTGTACTAGCTAAAATATTTGTTATTATTACAATAAATGACATGTGTATGTATACTAGCTAAAATATTTACTCATATTTTGTGTTGTATTTATTATATACACAAACAAATTATTTACTCATAGTATATTTATGTGGAATCAGGTTCATCAGCGTACCTATGAGATTGCAGTGTACTCAGCATACCCTAATGTGAATGATCATTCACATATATATTTTTTGAATAAACATGTATAAGACAACATTTATAAGACTTTTTTTTTTTTCAAAATGAGCAACATCATAAATCTTGTAAATGGTAAAAAAAGATCATGTAAATGGTCATTCACACCATTCACATTCACATGAATGATCATTCACATGGATGACCATTCACATAAATATGCATTGAGCATTCACATAATTTTTAAGGACACAGGAAGTGTGAATCTATACGAAATTCATATATCATGCGTATAACATTAAATTGAACATGATTATGTGGAAAAAAAAATTTAAAAAAGTTTTTTAAGGTTGGTACCTTCGGATGCACTTGATTTCGAGAGGTACTTATATGAACCTGACTCTATTTATGTGTATTTATACTTGTGTATTACATTTTAGTATACTAATTACACTAGTCTAATAATATCCATGTATCACATGGGTTAAATTTAAAAATTTAATAATAATAATAATAATAATAATTAGTATTATTTTAATTAAAAATATTAAACTTATAATAATAAATACTAATAATAATAAATGGGAGAATATCATTAATGTCTTTCCTAAACTTCATAATAACATATATGTCAAGTGTGAGAAGCACTGTGATCTATTTTTTTTACGTACTGATTTACCATTTGTTGAATATATAAATAATGAATCTATGATTCCGGATTAAATAAATTAACAATTCATTACTTTTTTGCATTGATTCACTAGCTTTGAATATTTATATATAATAAAGAAGAACACTTTTTGACACATGTAATCATATTAAGTCTTTAACTTTTTTCATTTTCCCTCCTAAATTTTCTTGCTTAAATATACTAATTAATTGACTAACTTAAATTTATTTCCCTTAAATTTTTTAATTTAACCAACCAACTACAATTCAATAAATAAAACTCTATATATTTAAATCAAAATTATATTTTAATAAAACCTTCAATTTTGTTAATTTGTTATTTTTTCTTGATAAATTATTTATTTAAAATTATAACTATATTTTAATAAATATCTAATAAACGATAAGATTAATAGTAATAATAAATATAATTCATGTCACATGTCTCTTCCTCTTTCACTCACTCTTTTGATATCCCGTTTCTTTCCCATAATTATGTATGTATTTTACTAAGTTATATTTCTCTTTTCGTTATTTAAAATCTTTATATGTATTTATTTAAATATCAATATTGATAAGTTTTTAGGACAAAGAATCATGTACTTCATTATTAAATAGTATTTCAATAACTCATTTACAGTAGTTTATCACTAGTATTTTAAAATATTTTTATATTTATAATAAAAATTTAAGTGTATATAAATGTTTTAAGAAAACAATATATTATTACACGAGATAACAAATTATATATATATATATATATATATATATATATATATATATATATATATATATATATATATATATATTGCCGACGGAGCAGTGAGAAAAATGCACACGTGGCACAATATTATTGGTAGAAATTCCTATTTTTAAAGCTGATTTGACACAATATGATTGGTTAAAATTCAGAAAATTAAAGTTGCTGATTTGACGCAATACAATTTGTTAAAATTCAGAAAATAATGGGATAACATCAGCAATCCTATCATACTAACAAACTTGCATAAAATAATGTGATATTTATTTACATATACAAATTACAATTAAACATTAGTTATTGAAAATTGTTATTTTTATAGTTTTATAAAATAGATATGAATAGTTGATTATTCTAAATTTTTCACCAATAATATATATTGTAACATCCCACTTTTGGGACGGGGACGTGGAATTATGTGATTGGGTTGATTATAATATTATAATTGAGTTGGACCAATTATTGAGTTTTACGTGGAAGTGTCACGTGATAAGATTTTGGGCTAACCGGATGACGGGATTAAGTTTTTATAAAGGATTATAATTTTGAGAATTATTAGTTAAATTGGGACCCGGTGATATAAAGTTTGTATTTTGTGATAGTGGGATCGGATATTGGGTGTCGGACCGAGTTAAACTCAAAACGTATATATACGTTGAGCCTTTTATGTGTGATTTCATTATGTTCTATCCCCAAATCAGTGACAAAGGTGTATGTGTGTGTATCTGTAGATTTCAGCAGCCTCTAACCAGAGATCTGAACTTCAAATTCGTGATTAAAGCCTCTGATTTTGTCATCTTCTCTACCTTTGAGTTTAGGTAAGATTTGGGATTGAATTTGTGATTTAATTGTTGTTAGTAGCATATAATTGAAGGAATTGTGTTTATTTATGTTTCTGGGTGAATTGGAGATGAATTAACTGCTTAAAATCGAGCTGAGAATTAAGTTGGGGAGAATTCCCCTGGCTGTGCAGAAACAGAGCATATCTGCTATTGTTCGTCCGTGAGCGCGACCGCGATCCCTTGATCGCGGGCCGCGATGTTCTTGAGATGATCGCAGGCGGTTTGAGCCCGAGCTCGGACCGCGATGTGAGCTCGGTCGAGTTTGAGGTCAGCGCGGCCGCGACCGCGATAGGGTCAGTGCGGCCGCGATTGGTTGAGTTCGGCCGCGATGCGGCTAGGGTTTCGGGTCAGGTTTTCGGGTTCTGTGGATCATATGTTTGGGTCTTTAGGGTCTCGTGAGTTATTGAGAATTGTATATAAAGCTGTTGGGTTGAGATTGTGATATTGAGAATGCGTCTTTTGGGTATCTGGATTGTGTGAGTTGGTTGGGATCTTGTGTTCGAGTATTCGGGTTGTGTAGTTTGGTAGTTGGGTATCTGGGTTTGAGCGAGTTATCTGAGTATTGTGTTAGAGTTGTTGAGTTATTGAGAAATCGTGTATAGAGCTGTCGGGTTGTGATTGAGTCATTGAGTTGTGATTGTGATATAGAATCATTGTGTTGTGATTCCAGGGTCTCGAGTTGACAGGGTAGGGAAAGGGCAGGGAACTGAGACCGAGTAGTGAGACTCCAGGGCAGGTGAGTTTGCATGTTTTTATTGAGATAATTGTACGATTATTTATTAATACCTGCATGATCTTTTACTGAGTTTTTACGAGATATCATGAGTTTTCTTACGAGTTTTTATTGAGATATTATCATGCATGTATTACTGTGTTTTAATTGAGAACCGTGTTTTGTGATATGAGATTTGAGACACTTGAGCTTTCGAGATTATTAAACCGTACGGCTGGGCAGGGGTTGGGTCGCTCCCAATTCCCTTTTGGGTTCCTGACGGCTGCTTTGTGCGGTCTAGGGATTTGGGTACGTGGATTTATCCACACGAGTTGAGTACCTATTGAGCTATCTTGTGGGATCTCATATACTTGTTCAGTAGAGAACGCTGAACGTTTTATTATCGAGATATTTATTTATTGAATTTTATAATCGTACACTAACCCTTGCATTCTCACCAGCGTTAGCTGACCCAGTGTGTGTTGTTGTGTGTGTGTGTCTCAGGTGATCAGAGATTTAGTAGGCCTGCTGGACCCAAGTAGGGTTACTGTGACATTTATCAAGGAACTAGCTGCCTGTGCTAAAGGCAGTCATATTTTGGGAATGTTTATGCGTACTTCGGATAGTGGGTAATATATTCAGGGACTTCCGTGACTTATTTATGTGATTAAAGTTTTAAAACTATCGGGTTTCTGCATGTATGTATTGGGAATAGTATAGGGATTATTATATTATATCATTGCTGACGTGGTATTTATGTGGCATTGTGGATTAGTTAGAGGGTGTTACATATATATATATATATATATATATATATATATATATATATATATATATATATATATATATATATATATATATATAAATTAATATAGATTAAAATTTTAGTTTATAGAATAAACAATATTTTATATTTTACTATAATAAAGTAATTAACAAGATATATGAAATATATATTTATATATCGTTTGTTTACTTTTTTAAAATTTAATAATTTTATATAATGTTTATCTATTTTTAATAAATTTATAAGCAAATAGAAATTTTTTTATTAAATATATAGATAAGTATTGATGCGATAACATTTACAATTAGATTTAAGTTTTATTGATGATTCAGTTTAATAAACATATAAAATACGGCAAATAAACATATAAAAGTAGTTTTTTAATCAGCATATATTATAAAATAGGTAAACATATGACATTTATTATTTAGAAAAAATTATGTGCTAGCTTGCTTTTTTTACTACGAGCCATTTTTATCATCCCGTCTGTTGGGTCAAAATTGTGTCATCCCTAATTCAAATCTCAGAAAAAACGTCGCATTGATATACTTTTTTTTTTTACATTTAAAGCTTATCATTATTTTGTGTTTTTTTATGTATTAATGCTTCAAAATTAACACATGTTTAATATTTTTTCATTATACAATGAAAAACAATGAAGATCTCCGTTAATAATGAACCGATAATGTTTGAAATAAATCTTTAGCCAATGAGATATGTCATTTGCCATTTAAATTGTTCTATGTGATTTTATTAAGATTTATTAAATTTTTTTATAATAACTGATTTTGTTTGATAACATTTTATTAATTGGTTTGAATAAATTGTTATCAAAAATTATGTTAGACGATATTGTAATTAAGTAATACTTTGCAAATACATGTTTGTATATTAGTTGATGGAAAAGTGATGAGTTTTCATTTTATTGTAAATTATTTTATTATTATTTTTTTCATATATACTTCATTCTTATACATGATTTTTTTTAACTAAAATCAGTCTTTTGATCAACTCACATGTATTAAACTAGATATGTATAGACTTCAAATATATTATGTGTAATAACTAATATTAATGATTAATATAAGTAACATTTTTTCGCAAACAATGTATAGTTTTTAAAAAAAACAAACTTTTGTTGTGTCATCAATTAATTATTAGTACCAATGGGGTTTAGCTCATTTGGTATGAGAGGTTACGTTTAAGTGTCGGATTACGGTTTCGACTCCCGTTGGAGACAATTTGGAATTTAGGCAGTGAAAATAACTTCTGAAATCCCCATTTGGGACAAAAGGGTAGTTTAGAAATAGTAGTAGATTAATTTGTCGTTCAAAAAAATTAATTATAAATATTAATTTCATTACATATCACCCGAGCAACGCACCATAAATAATGAATCACAAATTATAAAGAAAAGAAAAATAAAAAAAGAAAAAGTGAATCAAGTGATTCACCGGTTTTGAACATTGCGTCTAAAAAGGCGCGAACGATCGATTATAAAGCATCGGGAGTTCGATTTTCGACACGCGACGTGGAACGGTCGAAGAAGAAGAAAATGGACGACTCAGGTGCGATTCTGTGTCAGTTATCTGCGCTGAAAGACATGCTTGATCAGGTTCTCTACACCGTATTAGCTACATGTGTTTTTTTAGGGTTTTTGTTGAAGTTAATTTCTGATTTAGATCTATCCAGGTGAACGAAGAAATAGAGGCGAATTTCCAAATCACAAGAGAGATTGAATCAGAAATTGTCAAGTGTTCTGAATCTGAGAGAGTTTTGGCTGTTAGGGAGTCGGAGTTGATGAAGACGGCATACATGCTTCAGTTCGAAATAAAAGGATTGATGGCTATGAATGGTTGGGAGAGGTTTTCGTAAATGTTTGCATATATTTACATTATCATTTATTTGAATTACAATTGTACTGTTGTAGTGTCTAAACTCCATGATAGTAGCATGAATCAAGTGTATGATCGAGTTTTAATTTCAACCTACTCAGGAAACAAATAATGAGCCATATAATTTGAGAGGAACAGTTGATGTATTTCTGGCCAGGATAATATTCTATTATTCTTTGCCATTGTACTGTGTGGGAGACGAATTCTTAACTAAGTTGGTCAAGAGTTAGTCGAAAATTGAATGCATTTATAAACCTAAGTGGACCAATCCCAGGGAGTTCATAAACTTAAAGATTGGAAATTAACATATATTATTACACAGTGAGGGTTATGGTTCAAAAGTATTAGTCTAAATGCTTACCAAAGAAATCACGCAAGAGCAGTTTTATTTTTCTTTGTTTATTGAATGGCAATTAGATACATAGAGACTCATTTCTCCTAAGAGGATTGAATCACAGACTAATGGTTGGGAGAATGGAACAGCACTTTGGTGTAGCACTGAGCCAAAGTCCTCTTGGGTATGCAAATATGCCATCACAGTTGCATATTCTTTAATTTTTACACTGCATTTTTCCCTCAGACTTTAAGCATCCTGACAGATCAGCATTTGAGAGTACTTCAAATGAGTGGGTTTAATTTTTAATGATATTCTTTTCTAAGTTGGACAACGCTTTAAACCATTGATAGCCCTTGCATGGATCAACTTTTGAAATACTCTTTTTTGGTTCTCAATTGTGCATTTATTTGCCTATCAATCAGATGCTGCTTCAGTTGTTATCTTGAAAACCTATCCAGTTTTATTTCTCTTTCTTTTTTGTGCTCTGTGGAGTGTTGCTGCCTGGAGTTTCAGAAGTTTTAGATTCAATCTACTGTTATGTGGGTTATATTTATATAATTTGATGACATGATAATATACCGTTCAACTCTGATAATATCCTAATCTGTTCGAGGCCTTCCATGTTTATGTATAGATGAATCAAGAACAACAAAGGAATGCCTGGAGAAGGAGTTGGCCTGTATAAAATTGAAGCGATATGAGATAGTTGAAAGAATCAACAACAAGAGGTATTTATCATGCTTTTGAAATTTATTTGCTGAGTCTAGCCTTAATTAAAGGCCCATGTATTCTGTCATTGAAGTTCAGAAAATGAGATGTTTCATATCTGATATTATCGTTGTACCATGAGGGATCATTATATTGCCCTGGGGGTTAAGGTCAGAAAACTACTATTGTACCAAGGAATATATTCTTCTTGCAAGGTTCCTACTAGAATCTAAAAGTATCTGGTAAGATATCATTTGCTAATCTATGACCTTTTCTTAAAGCTATTTACATATGTACTATCGTTGGTTCGACAATTCACAAAACCCTACCAATATGCAGGGTAGAAACATGAGAATGCAAAGCACGAGAAATGCTTAAGATGGTTCTTATTTACTGAAAGGGAGCAGTGTTTTTTAAGTGTATTTATACAGTATTAAGTCCAGCCGTCCAGGTGATGGTTGTTACTCACTATCGCAGCTGATTATATATCACATAATTTTATTCCTTATTCTAGGCTAATAATGAATAAAAAACAACATAACTCATAAAGAGGTGCACCTAGGGAATGTCAATAGCCTCCTTGCTTCCTACTTCTCACCATATCCATGCACCATGCCGTCCTCAGTGTCTCCTATAATCCTTTGCTTGATACAAATCTAATCTTCAAGTAATCATACTTGAGAGGGAAATCTAACTATCTTAAGCATATATATCCGTTGGTCTTATTTTCAGAATTTCAGCTATTACATTGAGAAATGCTCTTGAGTGGTATCCAACTATAGAACCGAATGTCCTATGGTTTAAGGTTTTCCTCTTTTATAATTTTTTATGCTTGTGGGAAAGAGCTGCTATACTAAATTCTCGTTTGGTCATCATTCAATTCCAATCCTTTTAGTTCTTGTATGCCATTGTTTGAATGTCACCACGTATGAGTTCCTTCTGAACGTATACTCTGCAATATTTAACTAACATTACCAGAATGGTTTGTTGTTACCGTAGCAGTTGCCTGAATTTCTTGGGAATAGCGGAGGTGACTAACATGATACGAATGGAAGATCAATTAGGCACATACCTTTTCGAGATTATTTTCCTCAATGACTGAGAACTGATTGAATTAGTTGGTGGAACTATTCTTGTGTTCATATATTACAATAAAAAGGGTTACCCATCCTCTTGGGGCCTCCACCGACCAGTCCTACAGCCAACATGGAGGAGGTAAATCGAATAACCTATGGTCAATGGATATGTGCCATTTGATCCATGGAATTCCACTATAATTTCGGCCATTATAGATTTAATTCACAATAAATGTCTACTATGTTTCATTTAGCAATTAGACAAGAAGTTGTCTCGGATTTAAAATTTGATAAAACCTAAACATTTTAACTGACACATAAGTTAGCTCCCAATGGAACTAACGGGACCGATTTGTTTTCCCAAGCCTGGAATTTCTGTATGTTTTATTTTTCTTGTGGAACTTCATCTGAATTCTGAGTGCTGAAAATAATGTGCACCAACAAAGTGTTGTAATTTGTTTGAATATTGAACCTTGTCTTGTTTCCTTCACCCAGGGAAGCATTTAGTACATTGTGTCTGCATTTTCAGAAGGAGATTAATGAGGATGGGACAGGTAAACTAGGGAAATTGCTGGCAGAGAAAGAGTGCCTAGAAAATGAAGTTCTTCTTCTGAGGAAGAAAATTAGTTCATTGCAAAATTCAATTTCAGAGTTCATGGAAGAGATTCTTGAAGGTGTTGATGCCTATAATTCAGGTAATAATATCCTTCTTAACTGTAAGTTTGGTTACGTAAATGTACATGTTTGTCTCGTTGAAGATTGGATTGATTTAATCGTACATAAAGTGACAAGTTTTCTCATTCATTCCTCTAGTTAGGAAGTCCTTTCGTGAGCACAACGTTCCAATAGCTTGTCAGCCAAATTCTGAATTGGTGAAAAAGGAAATTGATTTGCGTGCCTACAAAAAGGAAAATAGAAGTTAAATAAAAAACACAAAAAACTTGCAAGAAAACAAAGGCGTTGGTAAGAATAACATTTTGGCCTGGTTTGGTTGAGGCAGTTTTACATATTATTGGTGACACGACAATGGAAAACTTGTAATTAATTTCATCTTGAAGTTGGACGGATGATATCATATTCTTTGTGGAAAATGTTACTAAAATAGTAGGTCATGACATTTACATACCTATATTCATAAACCTTAGTTGGGTTTTCTTGGATGATTATAAGTTCGGGGTTGTTTTGTTGTTATGACTGCTTCTGTTGTGCAAATCCTCCAAATCATAAATGAATCAGAATGAAACCGGATGAGAATTTTGAATCTTCATCATCAAAAGCAAATCAAGAACTCTCTACAAGGTCTACACTATATTTGCACACTTCTAACTACCCCCAATGACTTTTAAAATATAAAGAAAACAACTAACATGCTAACTACCAAAGTGAGATGACAAAAATGGTCATATTGGATTCAAGTCACGTTACCGATGGGGTAGTCAATGATTCTGTGACCTATTTTTAAGATAGTTGGATGCTAAACTATATGAACCTTAAAACAATTTTTTGCATCTTAATCGTTTTTGTATGACATTGACTTATTTCCATGATTGATTTTCATAGAGTAAATCCATACTATTTATGTGATTATATTACTAGCTGAACAAACCTTTGGCAACCACCAAATCTACCATTTTCTCCTTTTTGCAGAGATGGAATGGTTATGAGTAAATCCACCTATCCAGCATCAACACTTTCTCAACGTATGTAATTGTGATTTTGAAGTTGTTAAATGCAGGTTTGTTTGTTGAGATAGAGAGTGGTAATGTTGAGAACGAAAAATTGGTCAAAGATATCAACGAACTGAAGGCTACACTGTTTGCAGCAATGTCACCATGATAGCCTTTCAAGGTAAAGCCGGTTTTTTCTCCTAAAAATTGGGATTACTTGCTAGGGCGCTAGGCAATTGCTTATCCCGTGTGGGGGAACTCTTTTTAGGAAATGGTTTGGATTCATGTGGAGATCCTGGTAAGCAGACTTAGGTACCGCCCCATTTGGTGGGTGGACGAGTTTGGAATTGCCCGCTGTTACCGTGTCGCCTACATGGCGGACGTACCTGTCGTTATGTGGGTGTGGGTGTGGGTGGATTGGTGGGGTCCTCATCACCGTTATCATAATCACTATTATGTGCGACATTAGTTTAAGCTTTTGTTGATGATGTCCTTTGTGTTCACTTTTGAACCGATGTACTTGGCCATTATGTCACACAAAATTACTTTCTGACTTTAGGTTTTGTACTGTTATGATTCGGTTGTATTATTAGCTATTCCTTGGGGCAGTATATGCAATCTCCTTTGGGGTCTTTTTGGAAGTCCCGGCCCATGATGTAGACGCATCTTTGGATGTAAAGATTGATGAATTTTATGGTATCGGTGTATGTCTTGGAAAAATTACAATTATTTTGCATTTTTAGTGAACATGTATTAGGGTTTTGGAAATTATATGATGATTGTGGTTTTATTATGTTATGGAAATATGGGTGTTTCAACAAGCTTGCATCCACCTGCACCACCTCGATTGAAAGCTTATTCGCTTCATTGTGTCATTAATGAGTTCCCAATTCATGTAGTTGAAAGCCTTTTAGAAGTCTACTTTGAAAACTAGACTCTGTTTAGCTAATCCAGTGTCTCATTTGCTATCAGAACACCGTCCATAATATATCTCCCGTTTATAAATGCATTCGGTGTTTCTCCGGTTAAGCCACCGATAAATTTCTTTAGTCTTTCAGCAAGAGTGATAGGCCATTATTTTATAGTAGCAACCAATCGGGGTAATGGGTTTGTAGTCATTTAACCCGACTGAATCCTTTAGTTCTGGAACAGTAGTTACAAATGATGAATTGATGGATTCCAACTTCCGAGTCCCAAAACCAGATTATTGATTCCATAGATTCATATTTTATGATTTTCCAAAATCTTTATATAAATTTGAAGTTGAAACCACTTTAGACCATCTTTACTCACCCTTGTGAACCTTCATTCGCCTATTGGAAATTGGAATAGTTTGATTCAATGATCTAGTTGAAATCCGATGATGCCTTCCGGTTCAAACAAGTGTATACAACGGCTCTTGAGAACTCATAACTTCATTCGCCAAAAGCACATTATGGAATGTCCTTGGATTTTAGAATACTCGTGATTTGCTGCCACAAAACTAAGTGGGTGTTTGGTACGGTGAAATAAAATGAAGTCATATGAGGTTTATAAGTTTTTTTTTGTTATATGACAAGAACCTTGATTCACAATGAGAATGGAGTTTAGTATAAATTTCATTTCTTACTTTTCTTACCAACATGAAGTGAATCAAAAAGTTAGAAAATGAAGTTTTATTGTATTTTTTTTCATTTTCAATGTCATGTAACTTTCACTCGTTAAAATAACTTGTAAATATCATTCCATTTCATTCGTTCGTGTCAAACATACCTTAACTTTTTATCTATCACTATGTAGCCCCCTATTAGTCCCTCCCTCCCAGTCCCGGACCATGATAATACAACCACTAGAAATTCTTCATCTCCCATCGCCTGCTTCCCGTGAAGCAAATTGTCTATTAAATCATAAAAATCCACCCGATCTACCATTAAACGGAACTTGAGCATTACTGAATTCACTGCTACCCCATAAACTTTCTATTACCCCCTCATTTACGTTGCTCGACTTTATGTCGTGTAACCCCAAAACCCCATGCATAAGTTGACAAATTTCTTTTATCCATCAGTTTTACGTTATGTTTGCAAATTTCATTTAAGGGGAGAAAGGATAAGAAACTGATAGGAACAAAAAGAAATTCAAGATAAATCGTATTCTTCGGCCTATATTTATGGCACAAATTGACAGGGATGGAAGAAAACTGGTCCCAAATATTATCATCCCAAATTTAGAAAGAAAGCAGAACCGTATTTTTTAAAATCACACCCTTTTTTCATCAGTCAGTCGTCTTCTATTATAGTTGGTCATTCCCGTCATTTTCCCACAGCTTTACGCTATGTTCTCGAGGGTGAAAAGAAAATAAAGGAGAGGAAAGGAAAGGAAGAGAATTTTCTTTCTTTTGGTTTCTTCCCACTTTAGGGAATGAAAATTTTAGAGACAAAAATACTACTAACTTCTTTCCTTTTCATTTTTTTTACTTCCTAAAAAACTAGAAAGAACGCATACTAATTTTAGTTCTGTTGGTTTCTTTCTGTTGATAAACCAATACTCATCAGTCCACACAAACCCAGCACTCACCCCTATTTCTTAACCCACTCCTGGCTGAATTTCATCGTGTATAATCATCAAAATCAAAAGGTCGAGTAGCACGATTACGAGCAATACATTCTCAATAGCTTCGTCCTTTTACTCCCCTGGATGTCAGTTTTCTAATCTCTTAGAAGAAGTCACACATAAAAAGGATATTCGGTTGGAAGTTCGAACCAAAATTTTCCTAAGCACCCATATGATTTTCTTGCAAAATGGAGCTCTGTACTCACGACTGTTGTCTCTTGCAGAACATGTCATCTTCGTTGCTCACCTCGTCTACCAAGTGTTCGACGAAATTCCTGAATAATCGCCCACACCCACACCCTTCTTTAAAGCCATCGTTATTGCATATCACAGCAGCCAAGAAGAATTCCCACGTCCCTTCTTCACGAGGTATCCAAAAGTCGACCGAGAAACACTTGTCTCATATACTAAGGTCAGAGGCTGCCATTGAAGCAATTGAGAGAAAAGCGAACTCGTCCACTATAAGGAATAATCGTTTTTCACCAAAACTTCTTTTGGAAGCTTTGGACAATGCCGTCCGGCATAAACGCTGGGATTCTGCTCTCAAGGTACGTGGACCTTAGTATATACTACTTTCATTCCAAATAAACTGAACGTGTGCTAAAAAGCTAGAGTCTAAGCAGCTTGTTTATAGTTTTGCTACAGAAATTAGTACTAAGCTTTTCAGTTTATCGTTTACACGTATTTGTAATTTTGTTGCAATGCATGTAAAATTGGTTTTGAGAAATTTCGCAGAAGATGTGAGGAGATGAGACAGAGAGGGAATTGTGGACTAAACTAATGCAATCTTATATATAAAACTTGAAGAAAATTACATTTTGAGTATACCAGATATTAGACACTTATATAATTATTTATATTAGAGGGATTAGAGTGCAACTAATGTAGGGTTTAGAGTGTAAATGTATCTTTTATATAATCTCTTGTAATCAGTTTTTTATTCACAACAATATACAACAATTACTCGTTACTCAGTTCATCTTGGTATCAGAGCCAAGGTTTCTAGAAACCCTAGCAAAAAATTCTCCTGCTATACAACAGCAGCCCCCCGCCCCCCTCCTTACTGCAGCCACCCTAGCGCCGCCGCCTGGAAACCCTAGCGCCGCCTCCGCCTCCGCCTCTGCCTGGAAACCCTAGCGGCGCCGCCGCCGCCAGTGTTAAAACCCTAAAAACCGAAAAACCTCTGCCGCCCTAGCGCCGCCGCCGCCGGTACCTTAAAAAAAACCTAAAAAAACCTGCCTGCCGCTAACCCTAACTCCCTGAAACCAGCAGCAACCCACCCGCAAACTAACACCATCGTTTCTATTGTTCCATTCACTCCAACGGAGAAAACCGGCCATAATTCCCACAAGTTTGGCTTTACCCTTTCCCCAACCAACTATGGCTACTGGAAAACAATGATGTAGTTGTTTCTTATCACCAACGATTTGTTTGGCTATGTTGATGGCACTATACCTTGCCCTCCGATGATCATAGCCTCCCCATCCTCATCCGACAAAGACGGTACCACAGTACCCCCACCCCAATTGAACCCTAGTTACACTGCCTAGCCGCCTGGGTCTCTAATGATGCTCACGTTCGCATGCTCATTCTTTCTACCATCTCTGAGGCGTCCTTCCAGCATGTTCAAGGACAAACTTCTCACGATTTGTGGCTGTCCCTTGAACGTGCCTATGCCCCTCACACCTCTTCTAGGGAATACACTCTGAAAACCCAGCTTTCTTAAACTCAAGATGAACCCTGATGAAACCGCCGCTGCTTACTTGACTCGCGCCCAAGAATCTTGGTTTTAGAAGGCGCGAGGCGCACCGTTGCGCAAAGGGTCCTGGAGCCCGAGGCGCGAGGCGCGCGCATCACGGACGCGAGGCGCACTTTAATTAAGTACCAAAATATTTCATATTTCATACAAAATAAGACAATAATGCTACTTTAATCAAAATACCTAGAAACGTTAAAACCTGAAAAAACACACGTGCTTGATACTTATATAACTTAAGAATATAAAGCAACATCAAGTTACCCGGTTACCCCAACTTCATAATTTTATATTAACTAAATCCAGAATGACAATCACAGCAGAAGAGAAGGAAATAAGAAACTTAAAAATTTAAAATCCTTTAACAAACATTTAGTAGGTTTTATATATATATATATATATATATATATATATATATATATATATATATATATATATATAGGGTCAGGTTCTATGGGGCACCTGTATGCATTGTGTACTTTGGGAACCTGTATGCACCGTTAGATCTTGAATTTTAATGGTTCAGATTGCAGTGACAAAAGGGTAATTAACTTGAAAATGGGTGCACGGGTGCATAAATTCTCGCGCACGGAAGGGCAAAATCGGAAGATGCTTGAATTCAGAAAATATTCTATCCGAATCTAAACAAAGATGATGCATCTTCATCCAATTTATTGGATTCGTCTTCAAACACGATGCATCTTCATCCAATTCAATTTCAAACATGATGCATTTCGACCATATTCATCCTCGTCTTTGTTCCATCATTATGCATCACCAAAATCGTGATGCATTTCAGCCATATTCATCCTCGTCTTTATTCCATCATTATGCATCACCAAAATCGTGATGCATTTCGACATTTAAACGTGTTAATTTCGTGATGCATCTCTGAAATTTAAACGTGTTCATCAACGTTTTCAATGTGTTCATCAACATTTTCAATGTGTTCATCATTGTCGTGATGCATTGTTGTTGTGCATCATGTTTGAAACAACCAATATTTTAATTAGTTTCCTAAATAAATGATAAATATTAAATTAAATCTTATAATTTAACAATATATTATTAAACATTCCCAAAATGCCCTTAATGCACCCTTTGTAAACAAGCAATGCATTTTTGGTTCCCATTTGGTTCCCGATGCATATGGTGCCCCATAGAACCTCAATCTATATATATATATATATATATATATATATATATATATATATATATATATATATATATATATATATATATATATACTTATAGTTTATAAAAATAACTATAACACAATCAAAAGAGAGCCAAGGAAGATAGCAGAAGTGCAGAGATGTTTGATTTCGAGAGATGATAAGAAGAAGAGAAGCCATCGCAGAAAATAAGAAGCAAAACCTGGAAGGACGTAGCAGAAGAAACGTAGCAGACCAAGCCACGTAGCAGCGCCAGCAACCAGAAGAAGACGTAGCAGAAAAAACGTACAGTTGGAAGGGAAACCGATAAAGAATAAAATTATGTAGGGTTTATTTAATTCGTTGACTTAGATTTTTTAAGCTGCGTACCCTTTTTTTCAGGCCCATGTTCTTTTTTAGGCCCAACTTCAGAATGTCCAGAAAGCGCTTGAAGCGCAGAAGCTCCAAAAAGCGCATGTTGCCAGCGCCTCAGTGCGCCTTCTGGACACCACCGCGCCTCTGTGTTGCGATGCCCTAGCCTTTGCACCTCTATGCGCCCCGCGCCTCAGTGCGCCTCAAGCGCGCCTTTTAAAACCAAGCCAAGAATACTCCATTGCCTTAGCCAATATTGGAGAACCCCCAAAGGAAAAAGTTTTAGTCATGTTGGTTATCTCAGGCCTTCGAGAAGAATACAACGGTTTAAAATCCACCCTTATCGGCCGTTAGTTCCCTGCTGCCTTTTCAGAACTTCACGGTTTACTTTCCGATCACGACTACATGATCAAGAAGTCTACACCCGATGTTTCCCCAACTCACGCCTTCTTGGCCACTGTCCAGAGTCGCACTCCTATGACTCCCGCTGCCACTCCAACTCCGGATCAACTTCACGCTCTCCAGCAAGCTTTATCTCAGTTTGGTCTTCAGGTTCAACCGCTTCCTGCTCAGCCTGCACAAGCTCACTACACCAATCGATCAGGTAACTCTCGGGGTCGTGGCCGCGGAAATCACTACAATGGGAATCAAGGCGGTACTCGCGAACAGTTCAGCTGGGCTTCTACTTAGAATACAGTATTTGGTACATGCAACAGATGTGGAATTGGTCATATTTCGTCACAGTGCCCCAACCGTGACCCCGCTACTATACGGCCACGACAGCCTCCTTTAGCCAATTTCACAGACTCCCGTGCCATCTCATCAACTTCATGGCTTCCGGATACTGGTTCTAATCATCACGTTACACCGGACCTCTCTAGTTTCGGTACCGATAATCTACATGTTGGCAACGGTAAGGGCTTACCCATTCTCCATATTGGTTTTACAAACCTCTACTCACCCGACAAAACTTTCTCCCTTAAAAACATTCTCCATGTGCCTGAAATTAAACAAAACCTTCTTTCTGTTCAACAATTCTGTCTTGACAATAACGTGTTTTTTGAATTTCACTCTTCTTTCTCTGTTGTAAGGACAAGTCTACACACACTATTCTCCTCACGGGTCCAAGTAATGGCGGTCTCTACTCTTTTAGCTTTCCTCGAAGTCAACCGATTCCACAATTTGGCATCATCGCCTCGGACACCCTCATCCACAGCTTTTTAATTCAATGGTTTCTAAGTATAGTTTACCTTTGCTTAATAAAAGTTCTAGTAGTTTTTCGTGTGATTCATGTTTAGTAGGCAAGTTGTCTAAACTTCATTTGTTATCATCTACTTATAAAAGTTCTCATGTTCTGGATTTATTATTTTGTGATGTTTGGGGGCTTGCTCCTGTTACTTCGTTTGATGGCCACACTTATTTCATATTATGTGTTGATCATAATTCTCATTTTATGTGGATTTTTCCTTTAAAACTGAAGTCTGATGTGTATGCTACCTTTAAAAGCTTTCTTGTCCTGGTTGAACGTCAATTTCAAACCAAACTCAAAACCGTCCAAACTGATTGGGGAGGGGAATTCCGGAATCTTTCCAAATTTTTCACCTCACTCAGCATCCTTCACCGCCTTTCCTGTCCTCACACGAGTGAACAAAACGGTCTTGTTGAACGTCGTCACCGTCATGTTGTCGAAACAGGTCTCACTTTACTCGTCGCGTCTCATGTCCCTCAACGTTGTTGGCACTTCGCATTTGACACCGTAGTATATCTCATCAACCGCATGCCGTCTAGGACAACCTCCAATGTCTCCCCATTTGAACTCTTGTTCAAACATCCACCAGATTTCTCTTTTCTTCGAGTCTTTGGGTGTCAGTGCTTCCCTCATCTCCGTCCATACAACAATCACAAAATGGACTTCCGTTCTACTCTCTGTGTCTTTCTTGGCTACAGTCCAACCCATCATGGCTACCGTTGTTTGGACACACAGTCTGATCGCCTTTACATAGCCCGCCATGTTCGCTTTAATGAGCAGTCGTTTTCCTTTTACCAAACCTCCACCGCTCCCTCTCCTACACCCCCTTCTGACCCATACACTTCTACCTACCCTAATCCACACCCCACTCTACTCACCCCTCCAACCACCACACCTACTAACCTACCTTCACCTTCCGACCCGCCTACCTCTCCTATCCCTACACCTACACCTACAGACCCACCTCCCCTTATTCACACATATCATCGTCGCCCCAAATCTACCCAAACATCCACTCCTACTACTGCCCCTCCCACTACTCGTACTCGTCCAGCCAACTTACGTCCCAACCCCAAGCAAACCAAACCCCATAATGCCTCCTCCTTTCACACACAACCCACACCGACATCGAACACGCCTTTTTTCCGTTGCTAACAAAGATCCTTGGTGGCGTCACACTATGTCTGAAGAGTACTCGGCCCTAATACGGAATGGTACGTGGTCGCTAGTTCCCCGTCCGAAGTCTAATGTTGTTGACTGTAAGTGAGTCTACCGGCTAAAGAAGGACCAAACTGGTAAGATCCAACGCTACAAGGCCCGCCTGGTCGCCAAAGGTTTTCGGCAACAACCCGACATTGACTGTCAGGAGACATTCAGCCCGGTCGTCAAGGCCACCACTATCCGCGTTGTTCTCTCTCTTGTCGTTACCCAAGGCTGGTCTCTCCGGCAGCTCGATGTTCAGAATGCGTTTCTCCATGAAACCCTTACAGAGACTGTCTATTTGGAACAACCTCCGGGCTTCATAGACCAGATCATGTGTGCCTCCTTCACAAGTCCTTATATGGCTTAAAGCAGGCTCCACGCGCCTGATTTCATCGCCTATCTACGGTCCTTCGCTCGCTTGCTTTTCAGGGCTCTAAAACGGATCCCTCCTTATTTATTTATTCTCGCCACGGGGCTCTACTATACATGCTCGTCTATGTTGATGACATTGTCTTGACAGGTAACAACCAGCAGGCGATCGACGTAGTGGTCCACAGTCTCAGCCAATCATTTCCCATTCAGGATCTGGGGTCCCTATCATACTTTCTCGGTATTGAAGTCACTAGCATGGGTGCAGATATGCTACTTTCTCAGCAGAAGTACACTCTTGAGCTTCTCTAACGCGCCGGCCTTTCTCAGTCCAAACCGGTTCCTTCTCCCATGACTACGACTGCTAATCTTGCTCTTGGTGATAGTGCTACGTTTTCCGACCCGGTAAAGTATCGTCAGATTGTGGGTGCTCTATAGTATGTTACCTTGACTCATCTGGACATTACCTTTGTCGTCAACAAAGTTGCTCAGTTTATGCATTGCCCTACAGAAAATCACTGGTCGGCTGTTAAACGGATTATTCGCTATCTGCAAGGCACCTCTACTTTCGGATTACGGCTTCGGCGTGACTCTAGTACTCTTCACGCCTACACTGATTCTGTCTATAACGCTATTACAGGGTTCTCGGATGCTGATTGGGCTGGTTGCCCAGATGGCCGTCGATCCACCGGAGGGTATGCCATCTACCTAGGTTTAAACCTAGTATCCTGGTCAGCACAGAAACAGAAGGTTGTCTCTCGGTCATCAACAGATGCAGAATACAAGACACTAGCTAATACAGTCGTTGAGCTAACTTGGCTTGAAACACTGTTGCGCGAACTTTAAGTCCCTCTTAAGAAGACCCCTACGCTATGGTGTGATAATCTTGGCGCTACCTATCTTTCTGCCAACCCTGTGTTTCATGCTCGGACTAAGCACGTAGAGGTTGATTTTCACTTTGTTCGAGAAAAGGTTGCGGATAAGCAGCTTTCGGTCCAGTTCATAACCAGATTGCAGATATCTTCACCAAGTCGCTTCTTTCGCAGCGTTTTATGTTTTTACGATCCAAGCTACAGGTCGTTCCCCGGCCTTAGCTTGCGGGGGAATATTAGACACTTATATAATTATTTATCTTAGAGGGATTAGAGTGCAACTAATGTAGGGTTTAGAGTGTAAATGTATCTCTTATATAATCTCTTGTAATCAGTTCTTTATTCACAACAATATACAACAATTACTCGTTACTCAGTTCATCTCCGGATTAGTTCAGTTTATTCATCATGAAGTAAAATTACATTTTGCTGAAATTTTTCAAAAAAACAAAACCTAGATCTAACATTGAAACCTAAATCCTTGATTTGGGATTGTGCGTTTTATTGGAATAATGTTTGTGTCACCAATTTACAATGTAATATTTGCAGGAGTTTGTCTTTTAAGGCATATATGAGCACATGGTAGTTTAGTGAGTACAAATTTTGAGCATCAATAGTAGATCCATGATAAAATTTAAACTAAAAGACGATTAAATGGTAAACTGACTTGATGTTGCATTTAAATATTTTTAGATATTTGATCTTATGCGCAATCAACACTGGTATGAGCCAAGATGTCAAACATACACAAAGCTGCTGGTTATGCTAGGCAAGTGCAGGCAGCCCGCTAAAGCCAGCTTTCTTTTTGAGGTGATGTTGCAAGACGGGCTCAAACCCACTGTTGACGTTTATACTGCACTTGTTAGCGCTTATGGTTATTCAGGCCTCCTTGAAAAAGCATTAGAACTCATTGATGATATGAAGTTGATACTCGATTGCAAACCTGATGTATATACCTACTCGATATTAATAAATTGTTGCATTAAGCTTCGTCGGTTTGATATGATTAAGCGTATTCTGGCAGATATGTCATATTTAGGAATCGAATGCAGCATTGTCACATACAACACGATAATTGATGGGTATGGGAAGGCTGGACTTTTCGAATTAATGGAGAGTGTGTTGACATATATGCTTGAACAAGGTACGTGCTTTCCAGATGTTTTCACATTTAATTCGGTTATTGGCGCTTATGGGAATTCAGGGATGATTTTAGAAATGGAAAAGCGGTTTGATGAATTTCAACTGATGGGAATAAAACCAAGCGTGATGACATTTAACATCCTTATAAAGTCATACGGGAAAGCGGGAATGTATGACAAAATGGGGTCTGTTTTGGGATATATGAGCAAACGCTTCATTCCTGCAACTACAATTACTTTCAATATAGTTATTGAAACATTCAAAAGGTCTGGAGATATCGAGAGGATGGAAGAGTTTTTCCTGAAGATGAAGCATCAAGGAATGAAGCCTAATGCAGTCACTTATTGTTCTCTCGTAAGTGCCTATGGTAAAGCTGGGCTTATGCACAAGATTGATTCGATTATGAGGCAGATAGAGAATTCTGATGTGAATCTTGACACAACGTTTTTTAACAGCATAATAAGTGTTTATGGCCAGGCTGGTGATGTGAAAAGAATGGGTGAAATGTTTTCGGCAATGAAGGATAGAGATTTAGAACCCGATGATATTACTTTTGCTACCATGATCCATGCCTACAAAACCATGGGAATGGTGGAAGCTGCTCAAGATTTGGAAAGTAAGATGACTATGACCAAACATATATCAGGTTCTTCCCAAATACTTCTAGCTCTATGTCTGTTTATTATTTTAAAATATATGAATTCCAAAATGAGTTCTCAAGTCTCGAGTTAGAGCTGATCCTTAATAGATTGCTTATATTAAGTACCAATGCTTAAATCTGTTTCTTGGTGCCATTTACTGAATGTTTCATTGTTTCTATTAAGTTCTATTGCTCAGTGGTTGTGACCGATTTGGTTCTCAAGGTAACATTGCTAATAAAGGCAAAAAAAAACATTCTTTGGAAACAGTTCATCACAATAAAAAAAAAAGAACAGAATAGAAAACATGGTCGTTTGACATTTTGACATATTGTTGCAAAATTGTATATTTGTACATCTTTTCATACATGATGCCATTTTGAAAATGTTGCATGATATGTAATAACACATCAGTTTATATAAAATTTTGGGTGTATTAGATGTCTAGTACATTAGAATAAATAATATAATTATTCTACAATTTTGTGTTACACATGTTCTGGTCCAACTTCAGAGCTAAGAGGAAGGTTTTATTGGTCAATAATCAATATTGTATGCAATAGTCCAATTGTTATCTGAGCTCGTTGTTACTTGTTAGGTCAATCAGCAACATGGTAATAATACTTGTTCCCTACAATTACCCCATTTCAGAAGCTCTGGATTGTCATATTTGCATTTGAAGTTAGGTCTAACTCATATTTTCTACATCATCATACACTGCAAAATGCAATTCCCCTATGAAAATTCAACCACATTATACCAAACAGCTGGAATTAACTTGCGTTTTCTTCAATTTGAATTAGAAAAATGTAAATATAGGATTGATATGTTACATTGTTACATCATATTGTTGTGACTTGTGATTCAGGAACACTGCTGGTTGAGGGCTAGTATGGTTGATTACGATATGAATTTTCGTTGTCAAAGAAGCAACATGTCTGATTGCTCCGAAATTGAAGTCTTTACTCTTTAGACTTATGATTGGGCGATCATCACTCCAGAAACCGCTATGCTAACTTCCATACAACAACCAAGTGCATGTAGATTGGAGTCGATGGAGTATGTGGAACACAAAACATCGTAACCAATGTCTCAATACATTTTCATGCCCTTTTGAGCGTTTCAAGGTGGGACCTTTATAACCGACACTTCTGGTGAATCAAGGATTGGTATCCATTGGAAGTCCGGGATTTCGTTACAAGAACCAGAGAAGTTCAAGTACCTGATTATGTCAGATTGTGCTCAGCCCTCAAGGCCTGCAGGAAAATCGACCATGTCGGGCCTCATAATTCAGTAATTCAGTTCAATATTCCAGTTACATTACCAGTTTATCACTCAAAAGCTAACGTTGTACCAAGGAATTCAATTCAACTATTGAAGCAAGATAAAACTTTAGTCTTGAATTAGTTTTCCATCTTCTTTTATTTATTTCGATTGATTTGAAGAATGTAAAAGCAGGATTGGTATGTTACATTATATTCTAACATCAACTAAACACGGCTAACCCGACATGATTATTAATTTTGACAAAATGGGATTGGGTGTGCAACCTGGGTTATTGCACCAGGGCTCAAAAATTTCTTTTTCCTTTGATACCTAGGCTAATACTAAGGTGCCGTTTGGTTCACTGGAATATGATAGAATCTGAATGAAATTTTCATTTTGATGGGTTGTTTGGTAGTCCAAAGGAATGGAATAACCATTCTACATGTTAAAAAAAATCTCTCCTTTTCAAGGAATGATCATTCCATAGCAAATGAAAGGAATTTAAATTCCATTCTCAAAGCATTCCTAAACAACCCTAGCAGCCACGAATAAAAAACAAACTATAATATTTGGATTCAGACAGATTCCATTCCTTTCAGAATTCCATTCATTTGACAGATTCCATTCCAGGAATAAACATTTTGCGAACCGAACGCCCCCTAATTGTTTACTTGTTTTGCTAGTTGTTTGATTGTGATATTTACATATATATATTTATATGGTTATTTTCTTTAATCTTTAACTGTGATGTATACATACATTTTTAGAGAGCTCTTTATAAGTTTTTCTCCGTGCCTCAAAAACAATAGGAATGACACTGATGGGACAACATGTAGGTGTCAATTTTGGCCAACCCATTAACTCATTTTTAAACTGTATATATAGCATTTAAAATAAAATTTCATATCTTATGTTTGCAAATAAACATGGCCAGGAAAAGTTGTTGGGATATCTATAGACCATAGGGATTTCATAGTAAAGTTTGCAATAAACTAATGTATGATAATAATCATAAAGTGAAAAACTTTAGTACCCAAATATCCTTAACATCATTATTGAATAATCTAGCAAAATATTGTTAACCTAATGTAATGTGCAAAGTCAAACATAAATAATAAATCATTTTAAAATCCAACATAACCAAGAACCACCAATATAACGGGACCATTCCAATCATTTGTATGTCGTCCCTCTATTCCAAAATAAGTATCAGTTTATTCTTTTAACGTCTTAAAATAAAAATTCATCTTCATAACTAGTTAGGTATAGTTTACCCTAAATTATGTGGTTTAAAAAAGTTAATTTAAAAAAAAAAATTAGTAATCAAGAATAAAAATTGTTATTTTGTTGATTAAATATTGTAATCGCTTGTTTTTATCCAATTGATAATCATTTTGGGACAGAAGTAGCAATAAAATTGAAAATTTTCATATTCATCCGACCTAAAAATACATGTAGCCATTTAACTCATCTTGACTGATCACATACATTGCTTGCTTTAACACATTGACTCGTAGCATGGTCGGATCAACCTTTGGTGGGTGGGTGTCAAACGCCCCTCATATAGTCGAAAATTTTCCGACCCCAATAAAATTTAAAGTTTGACCCTCATATCTAAGTTATCTTTTATAAAATTTACATATAAAAAATTTCTCTTAAAAATCTAAGAAAAACCTAGAAACTTAATTACGTTATAGCTTTTACTTATTTGTTTTCTATTTAATTAAGATAAACTGATACAAATTTTTTGAGATCTTAAATTTGTTTAAAAGATCACAAACACTCAGTACTCTTGTAAGATTGTTAAATTCCGACCCCTATAAAAAACTTTTCATGATCCGCCACTGACTCGTAGAGACTTGTGGCAACTTTTATGCCTCATTGGCTTTGTCAATTAGATCACTCTTTGTTAGTTTGTTCATCATTTAATGTGTTAATGTGATCACTAAAGTTTTGTAAGGAATATTTGGTTTGTTCAGTTATCACTTTGGAACATCGTTTTATGGTGCAGCTGAAGTCAGTTGTCTTGGTTTTTAATTACGCTTACTAATGCTATCGGTAGCTCCTTTGGACATGTCAACATGAAAGCTTTAGAAGTCGGTGTCTTATTCACAACATATTCATCTCCAATATTGACAACTCGAGTTCCTATGATTCTTTTATTATCGAATATCGTGGCAAGTTTGTTACAAAACTGCAACACTCTAGTTCTAGAATTCACATCACCTTTATGAGTCTGCAACACAGTTGTGATTTATTAACGCATATTAAAATTTTTATGTAAATAAAATTACACATAAAATATTTATTTAGGATCTATCTTAGTGTGCTTATCCCATACGTTTTCAATGAGCAATAACACAAACACTTGTTATTATTTTAACCAAGGTCACTTGTGTTTTTCTTCTGATGCACAATACTAAGTTTTACTATGATGTTTCATACTTGGGTTTATCTAAGCTAGAAAAGCTTACAACCAATAAATTTTCTATTATTTTTAAGAAATTGAGATTTAAATCCATTATAGATACCTCTGCATTTCTCAAATGCATAAACTTCCATTTATATCAATAAGTTTTGTATGTTCTTCCATTGTCCATACTTTTTCTTTCTCATCTCTAATAATAACACTCGAAGTTGACATCACTATGATAGAAAATAGTACAGAGCAACATAAGTAAATACAAATTTAATACAAGGTTATACAAACTAACATAAGTAAACACAAATCGAATATAGGATTGTAAACCAACATAAGTAAACACAACTTAAGATAACATTGTAATTATTATCATACAAACCATAACATATAGCCATATAGGATCAATTGTGATAATCTCATACAACTTGAAATATCAGAATAATACCAACTGACTGACATGTCTTACACTCCATCGTTCAATATTGGCTATTTTATCATTATGATCTGTCAAACCTTGTGAAGTTCAGCGGTGCAAAAAACAATTATCGACTTATCAATTTTAGAGGTTTTTTTGTGATTAACTAACACTTCACTACTGAATGGGTCGTCTAGCATCATCACGTATAGAATTATGCATCAAACAACAAGCAATAACATATGACATATAAATTAGTGGACAATATAAAGTGTTATGCAAAATAGTCCATATGAAATTAAATCATCTTCAAACATCTCTTGAATACATTCCATGCCGATGAGTATCATATTTCAAACTTAATTAACATTAACATATCAAATTTTTAATAAAATTTTCCACCTAACAAGTACTCATTTTATCTTTAGGAATAATAAATTATGTGTTGCTCCGTTACTTTTAAATGTAACTATTAAAAAATATCAAAATATCTTACCCACCCTAACTAAAAAATATATAAACAACCTTAACTCTAGATCATTTGTTTATAATATAAAAATAACTTCCCATGTTGAGACGTTATATATAATTAACATTTATCAATTAAATTCAACATATTTTTATTATCTATAGTTATATGATTTATATCTTTCATATACGTTAGTTGTAAGACTAACGGGGGTTGAGAAGAATTACCTTTCTTCTTACACGAAAAAACAAGTCGAGGCAAGAGTCGAACACTCAAACATAGTATAACTATATAAACTATAAAATTTACAATTTACAAAAGGTTTTGAAGTATGAAGGGGTTGCGAATTATTCTTCTTTTGTACAGGGGCTATATGGGAATAACGTGAGAGTACCGGGGGAATAATACTGAAACACATAAAAGTAGGAGGGTATTTACGCAAAAATCCGGCTTATAAAACGTCGTCTCGCGTTCACTCACTCTGCTGGCCAAAACATTTCTTCCCCTAAAATCAGACCGCAGGCGAAATTCAATTGAAGTTGTTGAAATTGTTGTTGGATTCAACATCGTACTCAGTTAACTAGGTCAGTTCTTCGAGAAAAGTGTCATTATGATTTTCATTTTTCATCGTCATCACTTGTCAGGAATACTGAAATGTATATATGGACTAAAAAATGTTTGTCGTTGGATTACTGTTCGAGTTCTACTTTCTGTTTTTTTCGATGGTTTTGAAGCTTACTTCAAAATCATGCGTAGGAGAAAGAAGTTAAAAGTATGTCAGGGAACAACATTTGTAATTCGACATTGTTGTACGTGTTGTTTGAAACCCTATACTTTGTGGTTTGGGACTAATTTCAGTACTCACGCATTTTTTTTGGTGTTTATGTTTTATTCATACTCGTAATTCTTGGAGTTTGGGTTTAACGAAAATGTATTCATGAGTTTTTTTTTCGTTTCTTGGTTTCTTTGTGTTTCTGCTCTCGTTTGTTGAATTAAGTTGCCACGACATTAGGTCCAAGGGAATTAACTTACATGATATACCTGTGATTTTCTCTCTGTGTGTGTGTGTGTATGTGAAGATATGATAACCAAATGGTAAGGTCTCTCCTTTTCCTTGTGTAAAGATGTCCATCCTATTAAGTAGTATTATTATTTTTATAATATAAGGTAAATTTCGTTAGTGTTAAGTATGCGTTTTATATGTATCACTGTATCTGTTATGGGGAAAACATTTAAACTAATAGGAAGACATGTGGCCTGATGTATGATGTTCCTAGTATCCCAAGGTCTCCAAGATTTTCTTGTTGTAGCCCCGAACTAAAGTAGACGTATTTTGCTATACCTTACGAAAACTTGGTAGAGAAGTGCTAAGCATCAATGTATCTTATTTTCTTGTTCTGAATGATCGGTAGACAATTCTTCAGCTACAGATTGATGCCTTATTTTTTACTGTTGCTCTTGCTGGTCACATTTTCAACCTTTAATCTAGCTCTTTTTTGAAGTTTTTTTGGCCTCCTTGACGGATATTATTTTGAGAGAGTTATGAGTGAATAAATGCCAACCTTTTTGTATGCTTGAATGTAAATGAAACTTGTTATATGATCGCGTCGTACGTCAAATCGTTATGCATTTATGCAATGGTATACTAAATCTGTTTCCTTGCACATTATAAGTAAAATTATTTTGTCTAATTTGGAAACAAACGTCATTATCGTAAGCCTGATATCCAAAGGGATGCTTTACATTTGCTTCAGCTTAATGAATATCTCTACTATAACTCTATATGGCTTAATAGTCTAGGAATATTACATAACTAATACTTACTGTTGAGCAAAAGTTGTCTACTTATTGCTCTTTGACAATTTGCAGTTAGAGTGTTAGACATATTTGCTTATCTACATATAATATATCATGAGTTGATGAATACCATTTAAAGAATCCATAGTGGAGTTATGGAGTCGTATGATGTTAGAATGACATAGATTTCTTTTGAGAAGGTTGTGATATCACCACCCACTTGTGTCATTTACTATTATCAAGGTAAAATAGGCAGCACATCACTCAATTAGGCCATCAAAGTGCCAAGTGAGTATCTCTGTGAACAAAATTGAACTGCTCTGTCAGATATATATTTCTCGGCTGCCAAAATGTTGCTAATCTATAAATTTAACCATGTAGTGTGTTTGATACTTCTTTTTCTTAAGCCTCAAACCATGTATCGATTATGATACAATGAATATTGTCTTGGCTTATAACAATGAGTGTACCATTTTCCATCGATGTGTTTATGAAATGAAACATATGGTATGTTTGTTTCTTTTAGTACATGTTCACTGATGAATGCATTCTCAATGAAGGCATGATTGTGTTGGAGGGTTGTCATGCTGACCAGAAAGCGATTTCAAACACCAGGCAAATCAGCCGCTTAGCAATTGGGGAGGCAGAGACCAACATTCATGGTCTAAACGGCCCAACTCTTGTCCAGGGCTTCAATGTAAGGCAGGGAAACCTGGAGTCTGGTGGAATTGTTGCAAGTACGTCCCATGATGATGAAGGTTCTGGGGATGTATCCGGAATATCCACTGATGGAATGGCAGGAGAAGTAAGCAACTCTTGCATCATGGAATTCTATATTTTAGAATATTTGTTTTTTGTACCCGTGATTATTTGTAGCTTGGAATTTCTGAAGAAACTCATCCCCACTTGAGATTATCCTTGGGGCCCACATGGACTCTCTGTCTTATGATGCTGTGTTCATTTGCTCATATCATAGAATATAAGTATATTTTAAATACTCATGTTCCCAAAGGAAAGCTACATGTTTCACACTTAATGCTGGTCTTGCTTCTACTTTCAAATTGGTAATATTAATCCAAATTTGGAGAAGATTCGTTATTAACCAGGTAAATAAATTTTGGTAACAAGATGATTAATTTAAAGTTTGTGTTTGGTCATCCCTTAGTTTGAGGTCAATAGTCAAACCTTCACAGTTCTATTGCACATGGTATAAATATCGAGTGTTGTAATTAGTGGGACTTTTGGAATTGGAGGGTTACCGATGTATTGTTTCTTTACGGCGTTGCTTACTTTTTTGGATAAGTTGCTATGTATAGACATCCATGATAATTTTCTAATTGCAGAAGTATCCGAAGCAGCATGGAGACATGACGCTTCAGGATATTTACAACCAAGAAGGTGATTTTGATGATGAAGATGACAGTGACTGGGAGCCATTAGAAAAGCATCTAACGATTGTCAGATGGTTTTGCGTCAATTGTACGATGGCTAACGTTGATGATGCTATCCATTGCCATGTATTGTCACGTCCACTTCTTTCAGGATACATATTTTTCTTCTGTTCACAAACACAGATATACAAGCACACACATATACATCTACATATATGTATATGCGTGTGTGTGATCCGATATTTATTTTTGCTTCTCTGCTCCAGCAGTTCAGCTTAAAACTCAATTTGAATATCCTAGATTTGACTTACATCTGACATTTGGATGCTTGTCAATAAGCTGCACACTGTTCTATGTGCAGATATGTGGAGAGCATAAAGAATCTGGAATCCTTAGGCATGGCTTTCTCGCATCACCCTTACAGGAGGCAGATTCTATTCAGAATACATTATCAGAGCGAAATGGGAAATCGGAAGGTGTAAAGCGTAGTCTTTCTTAACTTATCTGCTTCTCTATATTACTGTTGCATTAGAGGAACTCATTTTTATTTGATTAGTCTCGGAAGGTGTCATCGTATTTCTGTTGCTCTCTGCATAGCTGCAGACCTTATCAGTTAAATGGTCTTTAGTCAAGAGGTGTAAGGCATATATTATATTTTTGAATAAATAATTTTGGAATACCTGTCTTGTATTGGATGGAAACCCCAACTAGATTTAGGGGATGCAAAAGGAAAAAGAACTAAGGCACGTTACATTAATAGGAAACAAAAATATAAATTGACTAAACTACTATAAATCCTTTATTAATAATGATGGAATTTCTATAAATAAATTTGTAATTCTTACCCAGTTTTGGCATCGTAAAAAACTTCTGCAATGATATAGTAACCATGGTAATCTATGTTCTGAAAATTGTAATGCCAAATAAACTCATTGCAGAAGCATGAAATGAGGAATGAGGGGGAAAACGGCCTAAAATAGTGCCGATGATCCACGTATACAGTACCAAAAAGTGTTTTAGAAACATAGTGTTCATACAATCATACTAATCCGAAGTTTTTTGATTCCATCATTTTGGAAAGAAAGGTATCTTTGGGGTTGAAAATAGGAAATCCTTCTGGGTGCCAGTGCTCTTCTATTTTTATAAAGTATTAACCGACAACTGATATGACTGTCTTTCAGAAACTAAATATGTCCATGCATAAATAAGTTCAGTAATTATCATATTCTTTTTTAATATTCATAAAAACCTAGCTAATTACAATTATAAATTCAGCCAACTTCTAGAATGTGATGCATGTTATTTCGATTTAAGGATTCTTAAGATTTTTATGGTTCTTTTCATGTTTCTGTAATAGCAAAGACAAGGGCTCTGCGACATTTCACCCTTCTATGTTTCTAGAGTGAAATATTATGCATCTAAACTGGAACACGCAATTTAAGGAGTTTAAAGACATATTGTTCATGGCTTTTTGGCGGCGCGCCCAATCTGGAGAAGAAAATGAACACGACTGCTCCAGTTAGAAATTTCATATGATTGTATTCTAAAGAACTTAATCTCAAATTGAATATGTCATGGCTTGATATCTTGCAAAAAGAGAAACAAAAGAACATAACGCTTTTATAACAGATGACGAAAAAGACGATGAAGAAAGAAATCTGAAGAGTTATTAGATGACATTGTTTACGTATAATCAGTTAATTACTTCATATGATTATAAGTAGTACGAACCAAAGTATTGTTGAATATTGATGGATTTGTCATCATCTGTTATTCTGTTTTCATTTTTATGATCTTTCTATTCTATTAATGTAGCTTCTTGCTCACAAACATTGTCCCCACATAAATCGACGGCAGTGGGTTTTGATGACAGGATGTTGCTTCACTCTGAAGTAAGATCTCTTCCCCATATCTTTATATGTGTGAGTGTGTGTGTGAATGTATGTTCTGAACCAAAAATCAGTTCCCCTCCCTTTTTTGTTTTTTGTTGTCTTGACTCTTGACACTTATGTAGTTAAGCGTTTTATGTCATCATTATTTGGAATCTGTTGTATGATAATCCTTTTGATTATTGGTGGACTAATATAGTGAAATTAAGGGATATAAAAGGTTGAGATGTGGTGGTTGCTTGTCACAATTCGACTATTATTGAACTGATAACAATGTAAGAAATAAGTTCTTATGTGGTGAGTATTTAAGCAATTATAAGCAAGGTTAAATAGAATATGTCAATGGGAATTAATATTTACATTCGACAATATTTGATTTGATGAGTTCCCCATAATCAAAGGACTACATTGAGGTTGACGTTTAATCCGTTATTCCTTGATAATGTCAAGACAGATATACATATAGCGTACTTTATCTTTATATTGTAGGTTGAAAGGAAATCTCTTCCTCATCCAGAAAGACCAGACCGTATTCGAGCTATTGCTGCCAGCCTGGCAACTACAGGTGTGACTTTGCTGTCAATATATATATATATATATATATATATATATATATATATGTGTGTGTGTGTGTGTGTGTGTATTACACACACATTTTATATATATATATATATATGTATGTATGTATGTATGTATGTATGTATGTATGTATGTATGTATGTATGTATGTATGTATGTATATGTATGTATAATGTGGTGTTGGCGTGTTGAATCCTTAACTGCTTTTTGTTGTAACTTGTAGGTATATTTCCTGGAAGATGTCATCCAATTTCTGCAAGAGAAATTACCCGCGAAGAACTCCAGATGGTAAGCATTTTCTGAATGAGTTTAAATTCAGCTTGCAAAGGATTCTTTATTTCATGAATAGCAATGGATGCAGTTGCGATCTTGACTTTTAACTTTCGTCTGTACTGCCATATCATTTCTTTTGAGGACCTATACAACTATAATCTGATTGCGATTTGTTAATGTGTTACAAGTTGGTCAACTTGAGCTAGATTTTTGGCCAACTCAACAACTAATCTATCCAATAACTTCTTTCATTGGCCTATACCATTGGTATAGATCTACAAATATCATCTGTATTTAACTCAAGCTATAGTCCTAAAATTATCATGATCTTTGTTTTCAGGTCCACTCTGATGAAAATATAGAATCTGTTGAACTTACAAGCCAATGTGTTGCCAGGCAAGTTAAATAGCAATAAGCATTTGCCACTACATCTTATTATTTGCTCATGTTATTTGTTGATAAATTCCTTGGGTGTGCATCTTGCATTGGCATTGTTCTTGCAATAATACACTTGTGGTGGTGCTGGTTGGTAAAAATTGTTTGTCTGGCAGTTATTTCACTCCCGATACTTACGCAAACAAAGATTCAGCACTTGCTGCCAGGCTGGCAGCCGGATTATGTGCTGATCTTGCTACAGCAATATATTCTGGGCGTGCTAAAAATGGGTTCGCTCTGGTAAATAATTTTAAACACTGGTTGCTGAAATTTTACATCTACCTGTTTCATTAATCTGTGTGAGACATGGGTTAGGTCCGTCCTCCTGGTCATCATGCCGGTGTAAAACAGGCAATGGGATTCTGCCTGCACAACAATGCAGCAATTGCTGCGTCAGCAGCACGGGTTGCTGGAGCGAAGAAAGTGTTGATTGTTGATTGGGTAATGTTCATAGTGTCTTGAGTTTCCAAATCAATTCTTCTAAAAGATTTTTCCATGAAGATGAAATACTTCATAACATACTAGATTGAACGTAGTAGATGAAAATGAAACTAAACTACGACTTCTGATTATCTATCCCATCTATTTGCAGGACGTACACCATGGAAATGGCACTCAAGAAATATTTGAGCAGAACAAAGAGGTGACCTATGCAATTTTTGTTTCTTGTTTTCTCTGGGTAGTGAAGGAAATTTAACCCGAGCCAACTTTGCAATTGCTATTTTCAGTTGTTAATGTTATCATATGATTTAACATAAAGAGCTTGGAGTTGTATATATTAGTACATAACCATATTCTCAGGAGTCAATGGAAAAGAAACAATGGTTTCTTCTCCTATAAAATGTAATCTGGGAAAGTTTATAAAATAATATACTTGCTTAATTTATTTCAAATCATCATAGAATTGGGGGTCACCGATCTTATGAAGTAGAAAGAGGAAATGAAGGGGTTGTCAACAATTGAAATTGAATGTGTATACTCAAATTCACAGCCACAGTTGCAGCTGTATGTAGCATTGGGGCTTACCAATCTTAAGATATAAGAGGAAAGATGGAAATGAATGGAGTTGTATATAGTACACATCCACATTTAAAGAAGGCAATGGAACAGAAGCATTATTATCCTATAAAATGGAATCTGGGAAAAATTATAAATGGTTTGCATGCCGAAATGTTTTCAAATCATTTATAGCATTGTCGGTCACCAATTTCATGGATTAGGAAGAAGAAATAAGGAAATGAATGTGTTGTGGGCAATTACAATTGAATGAGTGACCATATACTAAATTCAATATGGATTGATTACTGCTACTATTCCTTGCATTAATTTACAGACCTCTTGGCATTCGTAATTGTCCTCTAAGCTTCCTTACACAATGTAATCTGTTCTTCAAAGTCCACCCTTTTTAAAAACAATTACAATTGAATATGTGGTGGCTGTATACATTGGGCTATTTTTCTTCTGACCCTTTTTTTTAATTGTTGTTTTGTATTTTTTGGGTTGTTTGTGGGGGCATATCTACTGCTAACCAAAGGACCACTTTGTTAGAATTATGTTATTAAGTTGATGTTCAGAAGGAGAAACATAGGTGTGTGAACCTTGTAAAATCAAATGGTCCTTGTATCAATTAGAGACTACATCTTCTGTGTTGAAACATAATGCACATTGGTGGTTGTATTTTCTGATGCATCAACACTGAAGTAGGCTGAAACAATGATTCTAATACAGAGTGATGGCTATAAATAATGACCGTAGCGATTGAATGTGAACACCATGTAATTCTATGCATGAGGCGAAAGCTATTGAAATTTTTGAAAGCATCTTGTAAATTGTAGTACAACTGCTTTGGAGTTGACTTGGTGATAACTGCTATTTTGACAGCTGAAGTTCAGAAGTTCATATGCTGAACCTTTGCGAGTACTGAATTGTTCAATCAGTTCTCAGTTACTGCCGATGAGCAATATTTTACTGAATTTTTACTTTACAGCTTTTGACTACTTCTAGTAATCCTTGCATACATATCATTAATTATGTTTAGTTGTTTACCAGACATGTTTTGTGACTATGGATGTTTAATCTCAGTTGCATGTGCTTCTAGGCGCTTATTTGTGTCACTGCTGCTAGCTTAACATAGATTGCTATCTGTGTGTATCTGATATAGATTCCATTATAGGTCTTGTATATATCCTTGCATAGACATGAAGGTGGGAAGTTCTATCCTGGTACTGGTGCTGCTCATGAGGTACCTGTTTCCTTTCTCACTAAATATTGTATTGTAATCATGTGATGCATCTATATTGACATGGTGACATGATAGCGCATCACATACGCGAGGCGCAATTGTTTTGGTATCATAACTCGTATATAATAACACATTAATGCTACTTTAACAACTGAAAATGCAATATACCAAAATCTAGATTACCAAAATATAGAAAATATACACGATCTTCATTACAAATTTGATTGACTTAAACAATTAAGCAAGGAGGGACTCATTTTCTTCTTGTCTAGGGTCAAATTTAATGAAACGACAAGGACGCGATCGCAACAGCCTGTGTTGCGCACGGCTTTGAGCATCAATGAGCCTCGCGCCTCAGGCTTTTTAAAACAGAGATTCTTTTGTATGTATCGTGTGATGAATCTAAGATAGTCATTAGCGATCGGACTTGCACTTGATAATGAGGATTCCACTAGATGCAGTAAGTCTGCCTGCCAGACAGAAACAGTCGTTACAGTTTCCAGGGATGTGCCCTGGGAGACAGATCCAATGATTAAGTCAGGGAAGGGATGGAAGTTGTAAGAGAGTGAGTGAAAGATGTGTTTAATAAGGGGAGCGTTCAGAGATAATACATTGTTGCCATAGGAATGGCATCTATAATTTTACATAGATCTCAGGTCATTCAGACCATAACAAAATTCTGCTACGTTGTTAGACAGTTAGCCGAGAATCCCATGAAAGGGTCCACTAATATGACAATTCACTCGTTCGCTTGCAGTCCTTATCCTGACATGAGACCACCTTCGGCCTATGACCTTAAGCTTTATTTGATCCTTTGACATTGGGTTTCGTCTTAGTTTCTTACCCTTCCACAATTGTACTTCATCTTTGTTTTTTACCCTTCACTAATTGAGCTTTCATCTCACCTTGGGCAATTGGGCTTCATCTTACCCTTTGGTAGTTGGGCTTCGTTTTGGTACTTCAATATTTAGGCTTCGTTTGGTACTTGAATATTTGGGCTTGGTTTGCTGGGTACGACTTTGTTGTCTTGCCAAAGCTTTTGCCCTGAATGTAACCATCTTAAACACACTTGGGGACTTTATATGTCGTAATTAATAAGCAACCTTTTTCAGTGATATGTTTGCAATAAATGATGCAAAGAAAATAATTAATAACACGAGGATGTACGTGGTTCACACGATCAGGGTAATTGTGCTACGTCCACGGGCGAACTAGAGAGATTTTTATAATGCTTTCTACTTGGGGTTACAGAGATACAAGAGATCCGTTTATAGTGATAAAGATGAGCTAGGACTACTTGTAGGCCGGACACGCAAGCCCAAGACGTCACCTATGACTTATCTAATCATGAATTTGATAAAGAATCTGTCCAACAAACTGCCTCCTCAAAATTTTTTTTGGGGATGCTGTCCCCTTGATCCCTGCCCACTCTTTTGAGAGCAGGATCTCTTGCTAAGTCTCTGTAGCGGCAGTGAGGTCAAAAGGGCGTATCAGACTCCACAACTCAACAATCCTGAATCATTAAATGCTTTATTAGTGCTTTAAGTACCTCCATTTGTGTTTGTGATCTTCTCTAGTTGCTTTGTGATTATTTTTGTGAAGCACTTTTCTGGCCCTTTAATTCTTTATGTGTGACTATATTTCTGTTGCATGTTTACCAATCTTTGTTAGTGGTAACCTTCTCTAGGACTAGGATTTGAGTTCACTTTTCATTTTGTTTTCATTCTTTGACAAATGAAAAGGTGGATGCTTAGTATAAACAGTGTTTCTTGGAACATCATGTGAATAGAATATAATGTAGCTGAAACATGGTTACCAGAGAATGTTACCCTTATGAGCATTATTTGGAAAACTTAATAAGGATCCATGGTTTTCCTTCTATGTCCTCAAGCGTTTTTGCTGGCAAACATGTTCAGTAACAAAGGCCATATAGGATAAAGAATTTGCATCGATAGATTTAAGTTCCACAGTTCCACAGGATGTTCAGATGTTTGTTTACATCATTACTGTGGAATTAGATGTAGCAGTCTTGTCAAGCATCAAGATCATTATTTAATACTTAATAGAATAGAACTCTTACAATTGGAACATTGGGAATGGATTAAGAAATCAACTTTTAAGGCCAGCTACACATTAGTTTATTCTGCAAAAGCTGTTCAGCTGTAGCTGTGTGTGTATTATTTATCCGATACAAGTTTAATCAAGTTCTTCCCTCTTATTCACTAATAATGAAATATAATATTTGTTTTGTCAGGTTGGTTCCATGGGTGGTGAAGGGTATTGTGTAAATGTTCCATGGAGTCGTGGAGGAGTCGGTGATAATGATTATATTTTTGCATTTGACCATGTTGTACTGCCAATAGGTTGTTTGTTATTTTTTTTCTCGTTCCTCCCTTTGTTTTCTTGTCTCTTTGGTGTATTTGTATTGCCCTTTTTGTTTATTTTTGTCTGTGTAATGTTGACTTATTTCTCAATCTCAAACAATGAATTGTAACTAAGCTTATTTAATTTCGTAAGATGTATTAGTTTCTGGTCGCATGTCTTAGCTGTGTGTCATATTAAATCTGCTTCTTTCTCGTCAATTTATTGTTAGTGTATTGTATCCCCTAGAAGGGGACACTTCAACCCATTTATATGGAAATGTGATGCAGGTTGTATTAATTAACAATGGGGTTGTAAACATGTTTAACGGGTTACATGGGTCAACAGTTTCTAAACGTGAATTCAAATGCTTACAACGTCCTAAATTGTTTTATTTAACAGAAATTATATTAGTTTTTTGTTTATGCAGTCAATGAAATCGTGTTTATGCAGTCAAAAGTGGTGGCAGGTCAGCCTAACCCAGCCATGACCTGCACATAAAGGATCAGTTTTGACCCGAACTTATTTTGACCCTTGCCAAACCCACTCATTTTGCCACAACTGGAATATTTGTAAATTCCACATTATAGAAGTTTACATTCAGACGTTGTCAACAAGGGTTGAATGGCCTGAATGCTAGGCACCATGCTTTATTTAATTGGTTGAATTCTGATGTCTTCATGTTCTTACTTTTATAATTCACTTGATTGCAGCTCGTGAGTTTGCCCCTGATATCACAATCATTTCAGCTGGATTTGATGCTGCAAGGGGAGATCCTCTTGGATGTTGTGATGTAAGTTTCTGATCCATCTTTTGATGTTACTATGCCATGATGTTTCAAGCCTTCAGCAATATTACAAGGTTATTTGATTCTTGATATTGGAAAAAGTCAGAGATGGGATCTTCATGTCTTGTACAGTCAGTAATGTTGAATCGATGTCTGTTTTGATGATATATGGTTACATTTTCTTTTCTCATAGTATTGTGCCAAACCGAGATTTCATACAACCCCCTAGTGGTGTTTAAAACTCAGTTCAGGCCGACAAAACCAAAGGACCAAATCGGTTCCACATTTTTAAAAAAGCAGTTCTCAGTTTGGTCTAGTTTAGAAAACTGAACATTAACTTCGTTTATTTTAAAAAAAAGAGTAAATTACAAAAATGGTCCTTGTGGTTTCTCTAAATTATGAAAATGCCTTAACTTTCAAAGTTGCATTGATAGTCCCTCAAACCATTCTTTGCTTTCATTAATGGTCAATCTTGATTTTTATTTTTTTTAAAATTGACCAATATGCTCTTTCACTTTTTGTCCCTTAATATTATAATTATTCATTTTTGATCAATATTCTAACTTTTTATACTTTAAGTTTAATTCTTTCATTTTATTTTTTATTATTTTATTAATTCTTTGTTTAATTTTAATTAGGTAATTAATAAATTACAAATTGATCAAATATAATTAAAACTAAAATTTATTAATTCATGATATTAACTATGTACTCTTTTTATATTTATATATATTCATTAAATTTTTTTTCTGGTTTATTTTTATATTCAAATTCATATTTTAGATTTTACCAATAATGATTCTTCTATTTGATAAAATTATAAGCTAAAGTGCTAAACTCAGTTATGTATCTATGTATTAATATTAATGTATTTTATATATATATATGTGTGTGTGTGTGTGTGTGTGTGTATGATGAAATAAAAATAAAAAATCCAATTACAAAAATGTCAACCTACTTAAACTCGAAAAGTCATCTATCTTGATTGACAGCAAAGACTTAAAACTCAATGACATTAAAATCTAATGAAATTAATATAAAAACATACATGTCTTTATTGAAATTCAAACCGACTACAAATGTGAAAGTTTGTTTTAGAAAGGGTTGGTTTATAGAAATTATTCGAAGGATAAAAACCATTTAAGGTAAACCACATGTACGATTTATGTATTTTACTATTTCTATTAAAATGAAATGTCTGTTAGACTAAAAGATATATCGTTTATATAAGTTTATTTTTATATCTTTATGCAGGTTTCATTTTTTATATTGACTGAATAAACAATTTAAATGTCGAGTTCATGGTTTTATGACGACACTAGTTCATTAATAACAACATAACAATTATCAATAATATTAGTAGTATATATGAAAAAAAGGTGTTATTATAATATTATTGATATCATATTAAAAATTATGAAAATTTGTAACAAGTAAAAATCAATGGTGTAACGTAGAAAGTTATCATTACTTGAATTCATCAATTAATTCTATTAAATTAAGTTATAGAAAAGCCAAAATGACATGTTACTTAGATTTTACGTTGTTATTTAGTAATTTTTTCAATTATCTCACATAATTCATCGTATCTTATTCCTATCGTTTTAAGTAATTCTACTTTAAAACACATTTAAAACTAGTCAATACCATAAAAATATCGTTGAAAATGTAAAACCGACACTAAAAATATAAAATTATGGTAAAATTTTTTTAACAAGACAATTGAAATTGTATATAACTATAGAGAGAATATAGTTAATATCATGAATTAGCAAATTTTGTTTTAGTTATATTTGGTCACGTCATAATCAATTAAGTAACTAATTAAAATTAAATAATCAAATAGTAAAGTCTAAAATAAAGATTTAAAAAAGTAAAGTATAGAAACTTAATGAGTGTTCAAGAGTGAATAATTATAATATTAAGGGACCAAAAGTGAAGGGTATATTGGTCATTTTTAAAAAATTTAACATTAGGAGGGGCCATTTATGAAAGCAAACAGTGGCTTGAGGGACTGACTATAAATGCAACGTTGAAAGTTAAGGGACTAATTCCATAATTTTGGACAAACTACAAGGACCATTTCTGTAATTTACTCTTTAAAAGATGATACTGTTTTGGTTTGGGACTGAATTGGTTTACTTTGGTTCAGTTTAGATCTGTTGTTTTTCGTTTTAGCTTGATCCTGGACATGCCTGGTTTTGGCCCTATGCATACTCCTACAACTCCACTTGTGTTTGCGTGTGTGATGTGTAAGGGGGTGAAGGCTTGTTATCTGATCTTTTATCTTGCAGGTGACACCTGCTGGTTATGCCCAGATGACAAAGATGCTAAGTTCTTTATCTAGTGGAAAGTTGCTTGTTATCCTCGAGGGCGGGTTTGTTACATTTTATATTTCATGTGTTTCCTAGGTTTTTCCTTGATCAAGAGTTATCCACATGATACATGTATATTTTGCCCTTTTGCAGCTACAATCTCCGTTCAATATCATCATCAGCTACAGCGGTAATCAAGGTTGATACTCTTTATAACTTAGTATATTCTTTTTAGCAAGTGGGAATTATTTTACTAGGATATTAGTTTCTTAGGTTTATAGCATGCACTTTTTATAACTTGTCAATGTGATATGTTATTTATTCTAGGGGTTGCTTGAGCTCGGGTCGTTTATTATCAACTAGATTAATGCCCATGTATTACATGAGTTAATTTAAAAATGGTTGATTTTAAAAATGTTATATAATAATATATATAATAATAATTAGAGTTTATTGAATTTTAGTTAATTGGATATTAAATTAGTTAGATTAGATTAGAATATATTTGATTTGGTTTGAAGTTAAAGTTTAAATTGGATTATAGTAAAATGACATGGCACAAGGAAGCGATAACGTGACAAAATAAATGTGAGGCTGACATATGACATATTTTTTTTTATTCTTTAGTATTTATAGATGTGTGTTGTGTGTGTGTGTGTATATATATATAATATTTATATAATTATATATGAACTCGTTTAGGCTCGGTAGCCTAAATGAGCTCAATGTGTGAAGGTTGGGCTCTAGCTTGTTTTTAGACGAGGTCCAAGCTATGCTTGAGCTCACTTAAGTAGCTTTTTTTGAGCTTTTAACAAGTCGAGCTTGAGTAACTCACGAGTTAATCTATTCCCAAAAGGTTTTTCTCTGATAAGTATTAATGTGTGAAGTTTGCCTGTCGACTAATCTGTTTTCAGCTACAAAATCAGTTTTTGCAAGTCTTACTATTAGGTCAATGCAAGAATCAAGATTGCTTGCAGAAAATGTTACATGAAATAGAGCATGACAAAGATGGTTGCTTTGATTTTATTTCTTATGTTCGGTCAGTTGGTATAATGTAATTACTTTGTGTTGAAGGTGTTACTTGGTGAAAGCCCTGAAAGGATGTTGGAGAATGCTGTACCTTCCAGATCTGGACTGCGGACAGTTCTTGATGTCTTGCATATCCAGAACGATTTTTGGTCAACTTTGGGGTCCATCTTTTCAGATCTGAATTCACGATGGGGATCATATGCATTGCAGGAAATAAGTGAGTGAATTGTTATCTTCTGCCCCATACCTGAATTTTTTCATTATTTTAAAGATATATGACTTTTAAGAATGTTGTTCACCATAATCACATATTATTGCTAGTTAATGCTGATCCAGATGTCGCGTAAGATGTGCAAACTTTTAGTATACACATTATGTCCCTAAACATTACTTTTTAATTCCAGTTTTTTGAAATTTGGTTGATTTTAGTTTGAATTAATTTTGATTTTTTGTAACCTACTATCTCTAGACTCTAATGTCTCTTGAAGTCCCCAAATTTCACAAAAGTGGAACTAAAAAGCAAAGTTTAGGGACTTAATGTGTACAGAAAAAGCTGAAGGACCTTATGGACATATGTGATGGTTGCTAAAAACAACATTAAGCATAATATTGCATAATAATATTGAAAGTCATTGAGGTACCTTTGGTGTTATGTGAGACGCATCTCTTAAAAGTCATCTTTCTCTAAATTAAACATTGACCTCTGAAAACGAAAGTTAAGAGATAAGAGATATTCCAGTAATCATAGTGATATAATGTGTTCACATTAACATACCATACAACCCCCTTTATTGAATTTTTCAGGACTATCTGACATTTTCATTCTTTCGGGGCCAGTTTGGTTTGCAGAATCTTAAGAAATTTGAATTTATTAAGATTTTATGAAATCCTTGAACAGTTGGGAGGATTTTGAAGTATTTTGTTTGTGAGATTTTACGGGATTGGATTATAATTGAATCCATGAAATCCTGCGTACCAAATGCCCCATGGGTCTTAATTTTTATTTGTTAAAATATGTGATGCTGGGTTCCATTTACTTGACGTGAAGAGAAATGAAAATCAGACCCATATAGCAGAGAGACCTATGGGAAAATGATAGTATACTGAACGGTACCCTAATTTGTGACTGGTCTGCACTGTTTCTCCACTGAATTCTTGACAATTTGTTTTCTAACTTTAACCTTGCAGAAAGGAAGAGAAGCCATCGGTTTACAGTACCACTATGGTGGAAAGTGGGACGGAAAAAGTTTTTACATCACATCCTCTCTGAGAATCTTCGACTAAACTCAAGAAGGCGTAGAAAAATATCGTTATGGTTCTAAAATTTTCCCTTGTCACCCTCATTTTGTACCATCTTTGTTTCAACCAATAGCCTTTTTTTGAGGGGATTATGACTAATATTAGTTTTAAGATATTATCATGGTTTTTTTTTCTTTTGTTTTTTCTCATCTTTTTGACATCTACAGACAATGATGTTTGACAGCTTAACTTCATCATTCACCAGTCTCTGTGTCACATTTTGGACCTCAGAAAGTTGGAAGAGAAACCACCATTAGATTGTTTTGTATATCTTGCCTGTCCCCTCCTCAATCAAGTGCCATTTTGAAGATTCGCTTTACTAACCAAGGTACAACTTCCGTTGCATGATGTACAAGTAATTATAGCAATTACTCTTTTTCTGATACAAGTCATTGCAAAGAGAAAGATTGTGAGACTGAAAAAATGTACAACAGTTGGTGAAAATTCTTTAACCAACAGAAATTGATCATTAAAAAGTTGCTATGGTCCTACTTTTTTGTCCTTGAAATGAACCTTTCACAATCCCATTTCCTTGTGAAAGAAAAGCTCATCAACGGGACTGCGTTGTCAAATGGCTAGCACTAATTGACTAGGAGAATTATTGCACATGAAGGGTGAAAAAACTCGCTGAATTTAGCGTTTCATTGATGCATCGTTGGTGGTGGGGCCATTGGGTACGCCACCGGCATTACATACGGTGGATGGTGGCTGTGTGGAAGCATAACCGGAGTTCCGACTGCTGATGGCATATGGCCAGGAGCAGCGGCAACAGGGTGTCCCATGGGTGCTCCGTACATGCCCATTCCTGGAGGCATACTTGGTTGGTGTGGCCTATGTTTCATCGGTGCACCAACCGTAGAACCGTTAGACGGGTTTGTAGTGCCTGATTGACCCGTAATAGGGATTTGGTGCGATGCAACGTCACCATTGTTGACGCTAGTGATGTCGTGAATACTGGTTCGCCGTCTGTCTCTGTTCATGGAGTTCAAACGGATGAAGTATTTCTGGGCATGGCTAGCAACCTGTGTAGGTGTTCTTGAAATCACATAGTTTCTTGAAATGCTTCTCCAATCCCCTTTCCCAAACTTGTCCAATCCCAGCAAAAACAACCTGCATTAGAAAGTTGTACAAAACGAATAAGAAGTTGTACCAAAGATCAAACATTACCATTACATTAGATCTGCTGGTGGAAACTAGTCATAAATTCCCCATATGGCCATATAGTACACTAGGCTACAGGAGTTGTACATTTTGGCCTTTCAACAATAATTGGTTTCCTGACAAATGCGTTTCCCAATGGTCAATCAACCACTATCTGCTTGTACTGTCTACACATAAATTCTGTAATCATTTCATAATCAGAAACATGGTACTTCTATTAATAAATAATAAAATGAAACCTCCAAAAAACTGGAATTTGAAACAATCTTTTTTTGCTATGAATTGCAATTCACCAACTTCCAGGATTCAGATTCTCAAATTCAAATCCTAGTTCAGGTTCTTGGTTTTTCGATTATGCTAAATTCGGGTTTAATAACGACGGATAGTTATGATAGTTACATACCTATGCTCTTCTTCTGTCCACGGAATCCCTTTCCGACGCTCTTGTTCCGCTCTGGAATTCCCTTTTCCGCCACTTTGTCCGGCGGAATCATGACCAAACCCAGAAAACCCATTAGCGTAATTGCAGGAGGAACGTCGATTGGAATTCGAATTGGATCCGTTGTCTTTGGTGGAAGAAGAAGAAGACTCCTCTCCAAGATACTTTGGAACAGGAATGAGTCCGGCTTCAATGTCATCAACATCTTCGACAAGTAACTGGTAATGTTGTTTCAACTCGGGAATGGTTTTGGTAGGGATAAGCGAAGCAATTGCATCCCATTGTTCTTTGGAATCCTCAGTCCAGTGGTTAGCAATGGCATTCTCAAAGGCCTTATCTTCTTCTTTGCTCCAAACTTTTGATGATGACATGGCTGTACCTCCTGCTTTAATGGTTGTACCAAGAGAGAAATATATGATGTAGTTTTGCAGAGAAGAGAGAAAAGGGAAGGAAAGGGGGGTGTGTGTGTGTGTAGAATAAGGGGAGGAAAAGTGAAGGATAAGAATTGGGCATCAATTGTATTAATGGAATAGGACCACTTTGGGGTTGAAGGGATGGGCCTTTTTGTCATTTTCTACCCAAATAATACTTCAACTAGTCCACAAATTTAAATGTTATTGTTTTTATTTTCATAAGATTTTATTCTATACTTGATTCATTACACTAGTATTGCTATATATATATTTTTTTTCCGGATTTTTAAAGTTTTTTGATTTTGTCTTCGAAAGGGATGTTTTTTACATGTTTTATTGTTAAATAACGACTCTTTTTAATCAAAGTGGAAGTCGAAAGCTGTATTTTTCCTCCCTTCATACGAAGGGTGTACGATGATGAGCTTCATCGTTCAATCTTTATCAAATAAGAAATTGATCGTACCCAATAAAAGGACCCGAATTTTCTTTAAAAAAAAGAAAGCTTTAATTTGTAACTCATGGCCTATACGTTTGATCTTTCAATTTAGTTGCAAATTTATAGGAATTGTTTAATCAGTGTCATCAAGTTAATTAGGGTGTTTATCAACCTTTGGTGTTTTTCAGAGTTGGCGGCTTTTTTAATTTCGGGAATTTTTTTTAGTCCAAACTCAAGACTGAATTCGATATAGTTTATATAATTACGTTACTTAATGATATAATAAATTCTGACAATTTAACTAGGGAAAAAACCTTGTCAAAATTAGAGTTAAGTTGACTAATAACTACACTCTGATAATTTAACCAAAGTATTGCGTACAAACAAATTAGTTCAATAATATTTTGAGACCAGAGAATTCTATGTACTTTCGGTATTTTTCGAATAAGTCATTGCACCAAAACGTTTTCATAAAAGTCTCTTAACTTAAAAACGTTTTCGTAAAAATCACTGCACATAATATGTTTTCATAAAAGTCCTTTAACTTAATGAAATTTTATGAAAAACATCTGAAAAATCATTAAAAAAATTCATAAAACAACACAATTCGTAATAAATTTCAAGTTGAGTGACTTTTATGAAAACGTTTTCGGTATAGGGACTTAATCGAAAAATATCAAAAGTGCGTTGGTTTTTTGTATAATTTTTCCTTTTTTATATAAGTAATAACATTTATGTACTTTTGTTCAAATTTCCAGAGTTCTGAAATCAAAACTTTGCTATCTTTCAGATCTTAACTAGACATTTCAAAAGGTTGGCTGAAGATGTAACACTAGTTATTCATGTACATTTTACTTTCAAGTTTGTTTTGATATAGGATATACGTTTTCTTTGTGTACAGTGGCGTAGCCAGGATTCCTATTTCGGGGTGGCCAAATAAAATTTCTAACACAAATTAATAATTTTTTTAATAATGTATCCATGTTATTGCAATAAATTTATTTATTTGAAAATTCAACTACACACAATGTTTTTTACATCAATAAAATCACCAAATCAACGATACAATAATTTTTCTCAATTTAGCAAAGTATATTCATGAATCAAAAAATAAAAAAAATATGTATATATAACATCAAATAAATGATGGTCGTGGTCGTATGAGTTGTTCCAATACTATCCAGTCCTAAGTAGTAAATTCATAGGCTACTAATTTAAATTATATGTAGTTTGTGTCTTTGTGACATATTTATTATACTACAAAATGAAACATTTGAATTGTTTACAAATATATTGGGTGAAACAATAATAATTTTAATAAAATAATATGTTCATACATAAATAAATTTATTAAATATAGTATTATTATAAAAATTTTGGGGTAGGCCATGGCCCCCCTTGTTGCATGCTTAGCTACGCCCCTGTTTGTGTATATTTCGTCTGTGTATATATTTTGATTTGATAGTTTGTCAACGTGAAAACGACATAATCGTACTTTGTGAGTGTTTCTATTTGGGTTGTTTAGTTTTTGTTACTACACATTTAGTGTAGTTATTTATAAATTATTTTGACTTAGCAGCTAAACAACCCGGTAACTAGTATCAATTTATAATAGTATTTCCTTCATCAGTGTTTTTTTATGGATTGCTTTTAGATCACTTTTTGATCAATTTTCAAAGATGGGGATAAGTTATTAAGGGTAGTGTTATCATTGCGCTAGAACATATGAAGGTGTCGATGGCAAAAGATGTGGTTATGATCGGAAAATAGTTTTAAGGTAATTAGAAAGGAAGACAATGATAGAGGAAACATTGTTACAGATTATGAGATTGTTCAACTACAAATCTTTCCAAAAAGTGATCGAAAAGTGATGTAAGAGTGATCCGAAGGGGAAACAATGATAAATGAAACATTATTACGACTTGATATTGATTATCATGGCTCAACAACCAAATCGGAACAATTTTAAAAGTATAATTACTAAATATGTATGGAAAAAATTACACAATCTAAATCGAAACACTAATAAAGTACATGTCAACGTAACATGAAGGGTTTCTTATGACTTTTTTTGACATATAAATGTGAACCTTTTTAAACACTTACACCACTTTACAATTTAATATAGATATGCATGTTTATCTAGAAAAATATATGTGTTTAATACTTTAATTCACTAATTTACATATTTGTTATAATGTATTTGAAGTTTTTTAAACTCAATGTTACAAGATTCATACATTCAAAAAACACATTTTAATGGTGGTAACCGTTATTTTCAAGTAAATATTTATTACATTTGGTGTTATTATTCAGATTTTTGTTGTCGTTCATATGAGATTTTATAAAAATTTTCAAATGTTTGACTATAAAAGTCAAATATTGACTTTAATCACTTTGATGTTAATATGGGAGTTAGCAACTAGATGTGTAATATATTTGTGAAACTAATACCATACATAGTTCATTGCTAATCTTGTATTTTCTGCACTTTCAACATATTAGGAATAAACCATATATATTCCTAATTTTAGTAAGGGTTTGACTTTAGGTCTAATTCTTTCTTACCACAAGGAGAGCTTAATCATCTTCCATTCTTGACAGATCAGAGCCAAATACTTGTTATTAGGGGTGTTCAAAATCGGATATTCGAAATTTTAGATAGTGAATTTTGCTATCCGAATCCGAAATTTCGGATATCGGATATTGGATTATCCGAATATCTGAAAAGTCATATTTTTTTAATTTTTTTTAAAAAAAAATTAAATCAAATATTTAAATATCTAAGATACAAATTCATATATCCAAATTGATATTAATAAATAAATATATCACAAACTAAATGTATACGGAATTATTTTACTCAAAACGACTAAAAATATTAAAAAACTAAAATATATAAAATATTAGTTAATAAATCTATAATATCAAGATAAAACTAAAAAATATACATTAGAATAATAATAAACACTCAATATTATTTAAATTATCAATACTAAAGATATAAAAAAATTTTAAATTTGATTTCGGATATCTGGAATTTTAAATTATCCGAAAATCTGGAATTTTACTATCCGAATCCGAAATTTCGGATAGTTTTGGATTTTTATTTCGGATGCTCGGATTTGGATTTTTACATCTGTTATATGGCAATCTGACAACCTCTAGTTGATTTCTAAATTCCAAGTCCATAAGTTTGGGCTTTTCTTGAGCTACAGTTTATGCCCAATTGAGGTCAAAGCTCAAATGTATGATTTTTGTTGTTGTTATGATAGAAAATTGAACATGAATTGGAGCAAAGAGAGAGATATAAGTTGAGTTTTGAAGCTTTGTTTGAGTTAAAGGTATGAAATCATGCTGTCTTGACTTGTAACATAGCTCAAATGGGTTGTTTGATAATGATTTAGTTTGGAAATGCCATACTATTTTGTAACTTTTTAGAGTTGTTTATGTAGTGACATAATATTACAAAGAGGGTCCTCATTTTTAAAGTATCTTTAATAGTAAATTTGAAAGAAGTTTTTTACAAAAAGTTTGTATGATTTTATACTTTTTCTGATGATGTTTCAATAATTTTTAAATAAAAATGATGGTGTGTAAAAAGCTTTTGAAGAAAAGGTTTGAGAATTCAAACCGGTTTGGTATTATAATTGTGTATATATCTTTCTTCTCTCCTTTTTTTTTTTTTTTTCTTTTTTTCTTTTAAGTTTTTTTTTTTTTTTTTTTTTTTTTAATAAAAAACCTTTGAAAGGTTTGACATTAGGGATGCCCTTAACTTTCCATATCAAAGCCTTTTAATACATCTTTCTCCCATTAATTTTTATTAATCATACACTATTTATCTTACATGTTTTTTTTGTTGATAACGTGAAACCAAATGGTTAATCTTAATCTTCCTTTCACATAAAGAAAAGGAGATGTATGAAAATTAGGGGTGACAATTTCAGCCTGTTCAAGCAAACAGGTTGATCAAAAATCATAAATTTTACATAAGTGAAAATTTTTTCAAAAAACAGATTTTTTAATACACTGTTTTATAAATATTCATTTTTAAAAAACAGTTATGTTCTATCTTAGTTTTTTACAATGGGTCCAATTAACTGTTGGTCCATCTGACCCGTTGGGTCAAAATTGTCACCCCGAATATACGCATTTGCACACATATAGAATAGCCATTTAGATTATTTTATTATTAAAATAATATATATAATATTAAATCAATGGGCGTGTGACATGTTATAAATGGGAGTGTGGGGTGTCTGTGTGACTACAAATAGCCTATGAATCTATAATAAATCATTAGATATAATAAAAACACTTTGATATTAAACTTTATAAATTGTAATAATTTATAAGAGTGATTCATTAATTCCTACTTATCATTGAAATTGTTCATTATAAACATTAAAGCCTGTGGTTTTGAAACGTATAAACCTCAAATGTTGATTTCTAACATATATACAAATTGAAAGAATGAAATTTGTTGTATACTATAAATTTATACGTATCTCATGATACATAGTTTTCAAACTCAAGAGGCTTGTATTTCTATGACGGGTTTTTTTTAAAAAATCTAATAATTGACATTAAATTTCTTTTATCCTTTTTAATAGAGTTTATCATGAAAAAAACCACCATATTTTCACGTTTTTTTTTTTGCGTTTTCGTTCCTCTGTGTTATTATTTTTCATAAAAGTCATCAAATTAATGTTTTCTTTTTGGTTTAGTGAAATTTGGACATTAGAACCCAGTAATAATTAGTAAATCGAATTTTTAGAAACTGAAAAACGGGTTCCGATATCCAAATTTCACTAAACCAAAAAGAAAAATTAACTTGATGAGTTTATGAGAAAAAGTAAAAATGGAGAAACGAAAACACAAAAAAAGGTTAAAATATGTTGGTTTTTATCATAATAAACCCTTTTTGATATATGTAATATGTTACATAATAATGTATTCTTTGTGAATTACTGAATTTACTAAAATACCCTTACATAGTATTTATAACCACAAAAGCACCTTTCATAGTGTGGTGTGTATTTCTTATCCTTTTGTTTCTTTTAAAAAAATTCGAATCTTCCTGGACATTGGTTTTTTTTTTTTTTAAACCTATTGTGGTAAATCTATATATTTATATTTTATTCAATTTAAATGTTAATAACTTTGATAATAAATTTAATTCGATCATTTCGTATTTTTTTTAAACTAGAACAGAAATGTCATTGTCCTAAAATCTATAGATTAATAAGAGTGAAATTAAATGGATGTATTATTAAATGCAAATAAACCTCCCATAAATTGTTTTCCCATGTAAAAAAAATTTACAATAAATTTAATAACATCATTTTATATTAAACTTCAAAAAAATTTCAAGAGTTAATAAACAAATTTTCAATTATGATACAGATTATTTTTACATTTTTTATGGAATGTTTGGAAAGAAAAAAATGATAATTTTGATTTAGTTTGTTAATTACGAGTATACATACATAGACATACATGATAAATATCAAAAGATAACCATATAGAAAGAACTGTACGAACCAAACTTAAAAACTTTTAATTTGCAATTAATATTATAAAAGTCTATATATAAAAATATATATGTTTTTACATGCATTAATTTAAATAGATTTAACTGACATAAATAGTCACGTGGCATGTAACATCCTTGATTTGAAATCGGTATGTGTGATCTTAAAATTCGCTACTTGTTTTAATATTATCGTGTTAGGTCGTTTACGGCTTGACACATGGGTCCGGACGCATCGGTTCAAGTATTTGGGTTAAAGTTTAATAAAAGATTGCAACATTGTTAAGCGTTACTTAAATTGGATCCTCATGATATGAATGTGTAATAATTGATAATGGGATCAGATTAAAGGTTTCAGAGTTTTAATAAAAAACGTATATATATTATGTGATCTTAAAATTCGCTACTTGTTTTAGTATTTGGGTTAAAGTTTAATAAAAGATTGCAACATTGTTAGCTCCTGGCCCTTATTGGAGACTCAGAACTACTTTGTGCGGTCTCGTGGACCACGAGAACAGATCTTAATTAACGTGCATTCTCACTAGCTAATTTACCTAACTTGTTTTTTTTTAACTTGTGCATCTAAAAGACTCAGGGGAGCGATAGTAGGCATGTTCCACCTAAGTTGGTACTACCTACTGCTCGTTGAGGTCTTGAGGATACTTAGCCACCTTACTAAAGGTAATCACTTTTATGGTCTGTAATTATACCCCAGATATGTTTATATATTTTAAGACTTTCGAGACTGTCGTACTATATTTAACACGGTTACCAAACCTGTGGTTATATATTTAAAGGGGTTATAGCAAGGCACTTGTGTGTATGATGCCATCTGTCAGTCCTATTACATGACATTTTTATCGTGTTTTGGGGGTGTTACATGAAATCATCATATTTTACCTAATAAATATATATTTTTATTTAAAAAAAAATATATAAATGCAATTAATCATTTATAATATGTGTTTATTATGAAAAAAATCAACATTTTTCATGGTTTTTGCGTTTTCGTTCTTCCATGTTATTTTTTCCTAGAAAAGTTTTTAAGTTAATTTTTTATTTCTGGTTTAGTGAAATTTAACTATTTGAACCCGGTTTTCAATTTTAAAAAACCCGATTCACAAATTATAACTGGGCTCTAAAGTCAAATTTCACAAAACAAAAATATTAAAAATTAACTTGAGGACTTTTTTAGAAAAAAAATATCATGGAGGGACGAAACACAAAAACCATGAAAACATGTTGGTTTTGTTCATAATAAACCCTTATAGTATCTATAAACATTAATAAATAATTAACTCTATCTATTAATTGACATTATTCAATTTTGTTTATATAAGAAGACAATACACATTATTTATTATTTAAAAATAAATAAATATAAGATAAATACAATTTATTATTTATAATATTTATAAATATTAATAAATAATTAGCTTTATCCACTATTTGATATTATCCAATAATGTTATTTGACATTTATTACTTTTTAGCTAATATCTAATTAAAAGACGTATTATTTATTTATAAATTTTATATATATTAATAATAAATACAAATTATATAAACAATATTAAATATTAACAAAACATAATAAAATCATATTTCTTAACATTTTTGATTGATATAAAAATATATATAAACATTATGTTTTACCTAAAAATAAAATTACAAATTATATTAATAAATCATATCTTGTGTAATTTTATTTTATAGTTATTAAATATATATAAATATTGTGTTTTATGTAAAATTGAAATTTCAAATTATATCGATTATATAATTTAAAAGAATGTTAAAAAATAACTACTATTCACGTATATTTAAAAAAGTAGATAAATAATTTGTATGATAAACAACTATAGAATTAATATTTATATTGTTTAATTTTAAGTTTACATAAACTTTATGTAATCAATGAGTTATTAGAAATTATCCACGTAATATGTGGGTTTATATTGTTTAATTTTAAGTTTACATACACTTTATGTAATCAATGAGTTATTAGAAACCACGTAATATGTGAGTCCATAAAGTAGTTTAAATTATATTTGAATAAGGTTAATGATGTGACAAAGGAGATATTGACACGTAATATATACTAGGTTAATACTCATGTGCTACATGAGTTGAATTAAAAAAAAAATAAGAATAATTATTTATAAAAACATATGAAATACTTATAAAAAAATTGAGTTTATTAACTTTTAGTTGATTATATATTAGATTAGTTAAATTAAATTATAATAGATTGAATTGACTTTGATTTTAATTCAAATTTAGTATTAGTAAGGACATGTGCCAGATAGAATTTTTGACACGTGACGAATTAAATAAGGGATCGACACATGAAAAATTAGTTAATCATTTAATGATATTTATTATAGATATTTTAATGAGGTGTTGATACATGATATATTTAGAGGGTGTTTGGTTTTGCGTTACAATGGAAATTATTAAATTATTATGTTACAATAGTGTAAATAATTGGTTTAAAGTGTTTAGATTGAATTCATTACTAAGTATTTATTTGTGTTTATAATTTATCATACTACAGTTTTTCAAGTAAAAAATGTAGCTTATTTGCTTAATAAGTGATTATTTGATTATTTTACAAGTTAAAACGTAAATCCGAACACTTAAAAACTTATTATTTGATAATTGTGATAGCAAACAACGGAAACTAAATCAAACACTAAAAATTTTCGACATCACTTTTTATTACAACTATTATTTACTTATTAATCTCCAAAACGATACAACATTTTTTTAAACGAAAATTCAAACACCTCTTTAATTACTTTCTATTAGCATCTATAGATAAGTCTTGTATATGATATTGTATTTGCATGCGTCAAATAATCATTTATTGTCAATAATGCCAAATTCTTATCAGAAAAAGAAATTTTTGGATTGACTTGCATTACTTAATTAATGAATGCTAACAACTTTTTTTCTTTATATATAGCAACAAATAATCAAATCAGTCTTATTTTATTTTTAAATAAATAACTAACATATATATTGGCATGGGTAGATACTATTAACAATAAGGCAAGTTTTTTTTTTTTAACGACAAACCAACTTAGTCCTACTTCTAAATGACCCTTTTGCTTACAGTGGAGACTTCAGAACTTACTTTCACCATCTAAATTGAAATCTGCCTCCGACGGGAGTCGAACCCGTAACCTCTAATTTGCATATCACCCCTCATATCAATGGGCTAAACCCGACTGGTATTAATTTAGTGCAAGTGGATATCACTGTATGTAACTTAATTGGTAGCAAGAATTTAATACGTACATGCTAATTCATTAAAAGATAAAATGGAAAGATATGTGATCGAAAATGACAACTGTGTAGTAAATGCACTTACGAAATTTGTGTCACTATATATAAATAAATGATCGTTTAAATTGTTTCGTTTTAATAATTATATATTTTCTCAAAGACATAATATTATATATTTAAGCTTTAAAAGGGTGTTTGGATTTGCGTTTGAAAACATGTTGTAGCAGTTTGAAAAGTAATAATAAGATAATAGGTGTAACAAAAGGTGTTGCTGAAAATGTAGTGTTTGGTTTAGCTTCTGCTCTTTGCTATCATAATTATTAAATAATTAGTTTTTAAAGTGTTTGAATTTACGTTTTAACTTGTAAAATGACCAATGATCACTTATTAATCAAATAAACTTCATTTTTAACTTATGAAAAAGTGTGGTAGAATTAACTTTAAAAACAAATAATCAATTATTAACGTATGTAATCCAAACACTTTAAACCACTTATTTGCGTTATTGTAACTTAATAAGCTAATAATCTCGCTCATAACGCAAAACCAAACACCCTCTAATTAGGTCATGTTAAATATTTTGATAACTGATGTTAATTGGTTAATTAGATTTGTAATAATAATAATGAAGAACATATAAATATCACGTGTTGTATACCTACCTACATGTTTCACCAGAAAAGATTAAAACAAATTTTTATTAAATAAAATAAAAGATAAATATAATTACTATTTTTAAAACGTATAAATGTAAATTAACACTTAACTCTATCCACCATCTAAATTTAATCTTATCAATACCTATCCATATATCTAATTAAATTTTTTTTATTTTTTTATAAATTTATTAAAATAAAAAATCTTGAATTGTGTCAACTAAAAAGACATTAATTTTTTTTAAAAAAATATTAAACAAATTATATTTGAAAAGAAAAAGGAGAACTTAAATGTCATGTCTCACTCTCACATCCATGTTTCATCAATTCATCAAAAAAAAAAATAAATACAAATTTTTTATTTTTAAAATAAAATAAAAGATAAATACAATTACTATTTTTAAAATCTATAAATGTTAATAAATAATCAACACTATCCACCATAAAAATTTTATCTTACCAACACATATCCATAGAGCTACCTAAAAGTAGTTTATGTATTTATAAATTTAGTAGAAAAATATTTGTAGGTAAAAATTCTTGAATCATATAAATTAAAAATACATAAATTTGAAAAAATAAAACTTTCAAAATAAAATATTAAAATAAGCAGATCATATTTGAAAATAGAAAAATACAATATTAATAAGAAGCATTTTGATTATGATATTAATTATATAAACGTTAAATATACAATTATATCAATAAAAAATATATAAATTTAAAATAAAATTTTAGATAAATAATAAATAAAGTAATTACTGTTCACACATACATACATATTCCAGTTGACTCCAACAAGATGTATATTATATGCATGGTGTGGTATTGGACTTTTCAATGATTCCATAGCATAGAAAAAAATTGTAAATTATTAAGGGGTAATGTGTAAAAGGACAAAAGAAAAAGGAAAGAAGCAAACTTCCCTATATATATATACAAACCGGTCAACGTTAAACATAATCATATTTAATAAAAAAATCTGAATATTAATTAGTTACATTTTATTTATAAAGAAATTTTATTAGACTATTGTATTGTACATTTGATTAACAAATTCTCTTTCATACAATTAAAGATAACATAATAGTTTCAAAAGACAACTTAAAACATTTGTATAACTAAAATCATAAATTTAAATGTGTAAGAAAATATTGTAACAATAATGTTAAAAGAAGACTAAACAAAAATTTATTAAAATAAAGAGGTTAAATAAAAGATAACACTAAGATGAATGTGTGTTTATGAAAAGTTTAAATTAAAAAAAAAACCAACTAATCATGGTTGGATATGTGACAATTTTACATTGGGCAAGCCCTTTTGCAAATTGTGTGTGTGTGTGTGTGTATATATATATATAGATTGAGGTTCTATGGGGCACCATGATACACTGGGAACCGGTGGGAACAAAAAATGCATAATTAATTTACTAATGATGCAATAAGGGTAATACAAGAATACTAATTATTTTAAAAAATTAATTAATCTTTTAATTAATAGATTAGTTAGAAAATAGGAAACTAAATAATATCATTAACCACTTTTCCTATTTTCTTTCACATTTCCCTCCCTCACCTCTCTCTCTCTCTCTCTCTCTCTCTCTCTCTCTCTCTCTCTCCCTCCCTCTCTCTCTCTCTCGCTCTCTAAAAAGCGGCGGCCTCCATCATTTCTTCCACCTCAATCTCGCCTTCCACCTCAATCTCGCCGGCCACCACCACCACCTCTCTCTCTCTCTTGCGCGCGCGCGGCCTGCATCATGAAGTTGATGAACAATGCATCATTATGATGTGTCTTGTTCAAAGGATGAAAGCACACCAAAAAAAATCACGATGATGTTGATGTTTATGGTTCACGATGTTTCTGGTGATGAATCTTGATGTTTCCTGGTTCAAACATGTTGCACAGCAGCAATGCATCACGATGATGTTTCTGCTTCAAATGATAAATGTTGATGTTTTTGGTTTAAACATGATGCATATTAGTTGTGCATCAAGATGATGATGAACATGTTGAAGACGGCGGCGACTAACACGTTTAAATTCCAGATATGCATCACGATGATGAACACGTTCACGATGAAGATGAACACATTCAAGATGAAGATGAACACGTTCAAGATGAATATGGACACGATGATGCATAATCTGGGAAAGATGAATACGAAGATGCACAGTCAATGAAGATGATGAAGTATTATGTTGAATTTTTGTTCAATTGAAATTTTTTAATTTTAGAAGTGTATTTTATAAATTTATTAGCATTTAATACGAGATTATTGAATTAAATATTCAATCAATATAAATTTAATTTTGAGTTAACTTGATATATTATTTTTTACCAAAATACCCTTATGCACATCTAATATGTAAATTGTGCATCATGATGCGTACACAAATTTCATCTTTATTACCCTTTTGCTATTGTAATCTTAGCCATTCATTTTTTAGATCTAACGGTGTTATATAGGTTCCATAAGTTGCACGATGCACAAGGTGCCCATAGAACATAACCATACTATATATATATTTATATATATATTATATATATAATTATAGATAATATATATATATATATAGGGAGAGGGTCTTCTTAAGAATCTGAAAGATGGTGAGAAACCTAGCGAACAGGTTTTTTTTTTTTTTAAGCCGTTGTGGATCAAAAGGGTTAGTTTGGAATTAACAAAGATATTTTTCTCTCTCTCACGTTTTTTTTACTATGCATCTCGTTTTCCATTCTCTTCCTTGATTCCTTCTCCCCTTCTCACTCTTAATGTTTTTTTTTCATTTTCATTTTCTTTCTTTAATTGAAATTGTTATTATTCAAAAAAACAACGTTTTTATACCACAAAAAATACTTTTATTTTCTATACAAATTATTTAAATTGCTAAAACACTTAATGTATTCTATATAGAAATATATGTCCATATAGAATGTTATCTAATTCCTATCTTTTTTACTGTAGAAAACATCACTAATTCATAATCTATGGAGAATGTTATGTTTCTTATATATTTTATATGTTTTTATGTTTATTTATCACAAATCACAATCTTTTTTGTAGATTACCATTACTATTCATTGTGTTTTTTGGTATATTTTTATAAGTTGTAACCAAGTGTTCGAAAATTTCTAAAAAACTGAACTATTTTTTTTTGTTTCAATGTGTTTTTGGTATAATTTATCATTTAATCTATGTCAGAATATCATGAACTGACATCTACAACTCTACACGACATTCTACATAGATTGCATGACCATCTACGTAGATTGCATGCATTCTACCTAGATGAATGTCAGTCTACGTAGAATTGAATGGGGGGTCATTCTACGTAGATTGCCATGACATTCGAAGTAGATTTTACATAGACATATGTTTCGTCGAGATCGCTACGTAGATTATAACAGTTTTATTCTATGTCTTTTTGGTATATGTTTATATTAGTGCCTACCAAGTGTTTGATAAAACGTTCTACAATGAATCTTATTTTTTTTTGTTTTTGAAGTGTCTTTGATATATTTTCTCATGTAACTATATAAAATATCTGATGATTGACATTTTCACACGATATTCTACATAGATTGCATGACATTCTACGCACATTGCAGTGCCATTCACGTAGATTGAATGATATTCTAAATGAATCTAATAGAAGACTACTTGTTAAAAAATACACAATCTCATGTAGATGTGTATGGTTCTTATATATTTCATTATATTTTAGTTTTTGTATACATTTCTATATCTTTGTATGGTATATTAACATTACTATTCGTGTCTTTGGTGATATTTGTATATCACGCTGCAATACCAATGTTTTTGTAAATAAAATGACTTCGAATGACATCTTTTTTTTTTTTGTTTCCATGTGTTTTTTGATATATTTTATCAGGTATCTACGTAGAATCTTATGGAATTTCCATTTAACACGACATTCTACGTAGATTGCATGTCATTCTACGTAGAATGCTATGCCTTCTACGTAGATTTTACATTAGCTTATGTTCGTTAACATATTTCTCTATAGAAAAAAACTATTCTATATTAGACCAAATATTTCTATATAAAATACGTTCTTTTTTTAGCAATTAAATAATTTTCTAATAATAGAAACAATAATTTTCTTTTTATAAAAAAACGTTTTTTTACTTTAAATAAAAAAATCAATTATACTGAAAGAAAAAATAAAAGAAATGAAAAAAAGTAAGAGAGAGGAGAGAAGAAAAAGCAGATTTTTTTTTCTTTCACAATACCTTTTAAACACATTTTCAAGATTTCGCCCTACAAAGTCAAATAATTACAAAACTTGTCATCCAATCTATTCAACTATTGACTATCATAATCTAAAGGCCATAAAAGGTTCTTAGGTCCCACATTTTTTATGGTTCTTAGAAGAAACCTCTTCCCTATATCTATATATATATATATATATATATCTATCTATCTATATATCTATATATTATATATATATATATATATATAATATATATATATGTATATAATGATGCGACTCTGGTTCTTGGAGATTACCTAAAAAATGCACAGAGTAAGTATCTGTGAAAAACCCGGGTTTCATATGTGAACATGTTCCACAAAACAAAAAAATTAAAAAATTTTTTTCGGATACAAATAATTCTAAGACTATTTGTAAAAAAAAGGACATACATTCCACACATTCTAGCATCTTAAACGTCAGTGCATGTGAAACGTGAAAAAATTTATGGTGAACCTGCTTTAGTGGACAAATACGTTCACAACAGTGCAGTTCCTGTGAACATGTACGTTTCACATACTTAATAATATATCTTGTTTGCGGAGCAGCGACGAAAGTTTCAATCTCTACCGTTGTTCTATCTACTTTTAAGGAAACCTTGATAAGGGGTATTCTTGAAAAACGCACAGTTACAACTTTTTTATGAACACATTTTCCATAACTAACTACTAAGCCAACCCACTAGCTCACATCCACGTCTCAAAACCACCCACTAATCACATTCACTTCTCAAACACCCCAATATATTATAGTTGAAAAATATATTTAAGTAATAAAAAAAAAAAGCCTTACTTTAATAATTGCATCTACTATGTCACAATTAGCACGTATGCGATAACATAAATTATAAAAATAAAAAATATAAAATATCTATTGTCATATGATTTTAATGCCCTTCAAATTACCATGCTTTTAAAAACATAACGAAACGAAATAGTTATCCCTGTCTGCTGCAATTTAGATTGATTATTTTCTTCTTTACTTTTGCTGGATCTAGAAGGAATTTAATTTTTTTACGGTAAATGGGCGGCACCGGCCCGGGTAAAAAAAAAAACTAGTTCTAGTGTGTTATGTGTGATTTTTTACAACGTAGTCTTGTCATTATTAATCTACATATGATTATGAAAAAATTTCAAAAAAATGGTTTTTAAGCGGGGGTGAGGTATCCCCGGTACTCCGCAAAACTATGATAATCACTTGAACCCAAATCTATAATGATATGTGTTAAATTTGTAACCTTCTGAATCCAACTCTGAAGTAATGTGATCTTTT